>PVKP010005568.1:0-88683 GCA_004027715.1 Plecturocebus donacophilus | reverse complement strand
GTTTGTGGGCATCAAAAATTCGTCTGCAATTGCAGCATCCACTCGCTCTCTGCGCTTTCACTGGGAGCTACAATCCTGAGCTGCTGCTATGTGGCCATCTTGGATCTCTCTCCGCCCGGTGATGAAATTTTTTTCTGTTTCTTAGTTTTCCTTTGGCGGACACCTGTTCCCCACAGAGCCGGACCTTCCCGGGTTCGCTGTGCTTGCTGTGAAACTCTCAGTCCTCAGCACTTCCAATTGCCGTTTTCCTTGTGGGGATGGGACCAGCCGAGCCCGTCCATCCCGTACACTCCGCACTGGGAAGCGCCGCGCTGGGGCGCTGGCAAAACAGCCGCGCCAGCCAAAAGAGTCGCGCTGGCGACCCGTGTGTCTCCTCTGCCGGGAATCTCCCGGTCTGTGGGCAACAAAAATTCATCGGAAAGTGCGACATCCACTCGTTCTCTGTGCTTTCACTGGGAGCTACATTCCTGAGCTGTTGCTAATCGGCCATCTTGGATCTCTCTCTGAAATAGTCTTTTATTTATGATCAAGTATCCTTTCGGATTAAAGACCTTGGTAAATATTTAATTCAAGCTTACTTAAAAATTAAGTGTTAATTATACTTAATTATAAATTAATTAAGTATTTTAACTTCCTGCTCACCTTGTGTATCACCAATAGTAGAGAAATTGTGGGTCTTAATTCTCAGGAAACAGATTGTTTTTTAGAGTTGGGTTCTTTTAGTAGAGAGATACTCTGTTTCTCCTGAAACTTAACTCTTCTTGCCTTATATTGCCTTCTGAAGTTATTTATTGATTTATTAACTTTTTTGAGACAAAATCTTACTTTGTCATCCAGGCTGGAGTGCAGTGGCACAATCTCAGCTCACTGCAACCTCTACTTCCCAGGCTCAAGTGATCCTCTTGCCTCAGCCTCTGAAAGTGCTGGGATTACAGACATGAGCTGCCATGCCTGGCCTGCTCTAACATTTGTTTCTGAGTTAGGCCATAAAGCTGAGTTCTGCTTCAGAGAACTTGGAATTATGAGATATTTTATTTTCTTCTTTTTGATTGTCTTCAGTTTCTACAGTGAACATATGTGACTTTTGTAAGGAGAAAAAAGTTTTGAAAATTGAGAAGCCTAGGCCTTAAACTGACATACAGCCCATTAAGTCATTCCATTATAAAACAGTGGCAGAGATAAATGTCTTCACATAATACAGACTGAAGAATAAGAAAAATAATATTTGTATTTAATATGATTGAAGTGATAGAACCAACCAATTTTGTGCATTAGAAAGAAACAAATGTATCAAGAGCAAATGTTTGTGTATTGCTTAGTTTTTGATACTGGCCATAACTAAAATTTCTGTGATATTAATCTTTAAAAGTCAATTTATTTGTGAAGTGTTCATTTACATAGATCTTTGTATTTTTCTTTGTAGTGAAACCTTGCTATGTTGACTGGATTCATTAGTGGTAGAGATATTTATATTTCTATTCCACAACCTAACTTCTTTTTACTTTCCATGGCCATTTCCCTGTAGCTAAGAGTCTCATGCTATATTAATACCTGTATTTGTTACAAATGTTTTTCCCTCCTAAAATGTTGTCAAATAAATAAGGGTAGTAAATAGTTCTTAAATACATAAGAATATATTCCACTAGCTACGTATTTATTTGGCTACATTTGACAATTATTCTTATGTTTGTGATACAATCATTGGAGGAAAAAATATCCAATAGAAATAAAATCTGGCCAGGTGTGATGGCTCACACCTGTCATCCCAATGCTTTGGGAGGCTGGAGATGGGAAAATGGCTTGAGGCCAAGAGTTCAAACCTGCAGTGAGCTATGATGATGCCACTGCTCTCCAGGCTGGGTGACACAGCGAGGCTCTGTCTCTGAAAAGAAAATTTGAAAAAATAAAAGACATAAAATATTGCAATTTAGTGAAGAAAATGAATGAGGGGATCTGCCTGAGATACCCATCCCCCATTGGTCCCCAGGGCAGATAAGGCAGGTTTGACTGTAGCATAATTCTTTTCCTCCCACCGTTCTACATGTGTGCTTAGAAGACAACCTTATTAGAGGAAGGCAGGTCTTCAGCCAAGTGCGTGTAAGTGGTAAGACTTTTATACATGATGTATGCTGGAAATAATGAAACAAAATACCACAGCAATTTACTTTTATATCTATGTTCATTCCATCCAATGTGACATTCACATAAATAAGCTTACTAACTCAAATATCTTTTTAAGAGTAAATGGAATACTCAAAATGAGCATTCTTATAGGCATACTAGGGAAGAATGGTCTTTGCTGTACTAATGCCAGGTGGCTAATAGCTATCTTTAATGGTGGATGCAAGGTTAGTTTACACTGACTAATTTGGCCAGGAAACATAACCCATTATGCATTTTTATGGATAATCTGAATGAAGGAATTGAGACTATGCTTACATTGTAATACTAAATTAGACAGAGTTACTATGTTCCAGAAGGCAGTCCTAAAATTGAAAATGACCTTGAAAAATAAAACTATCAGAAATGAAAGGTCCTTAAAAAAAAAGGTTGAAATCCCATATGAATAAGTAGAACCAAGGAGCAGCCTGCCAGAAGATTGGAAAAAATCGGCTGAGGACTGGCTTTACAGTTGACTAAGAAATAGCAGTGTTGGCTGGGTACGGTGGCTCACACCTATAATCCCAGTACTTTGGGAGGTCGAGGCGGGCAGATCACGAGGTCAAGAGATTGAGACCATCTTGGCCAACATGGTGAAACCCTGTCTCTACTAAAAATACAAAGATTAGCTGGGCATGGTGGCATGCGCCTGTAGTCCCAGCTACTTGCGAGGCTGAGGCAGGAGAATCACTTGAACACAGGAGATGGAGGTTGCAGTGAGCCAAGATCACACCATGCACTCCAGCCTGGCAACAGAGGAAGACTCTGTCTCAAAAAAAAAGAAAGAAAGAAAAGAAAAGAAAAGAAAAAGGAATGGCAGTGTCATTGTGTCATTTTATTCTGAAAGAAGCTACAGGAGCTAATGGTGCTTAGAGTAAAGACAGAGCACACAAGGGGCAATGGGGGTGGAGGTGGAGTGGATACCAGAGAACCCATCTTTAAAGATACATTAATGCATTTTACTGATGTATGTGGTAAAACCATGAGGGAAGGTGGGTTGGGGGAACCACTCACTAAGAGGACCCTCCTTTAACATCCTAACCTGACTTGCCATGATCTGTTAAAGAAAAAGAAGAAGGAAGAGAATGAGAAGAAAAGAAAGAAGAACGCTTTCTTTTTTTTTATTTTTTTAAATTGTACTTTAGGTTCTGGGGTACATGTGCAGATCATGCAGGATTGTTGCATAGGTACACATATGGCAATGTGGTTTGCTGCCTCCATCGCCCCGTCACCCATATCTGGCATTTCTCCCCATGTTATCCCTCCCCGACCTCCCCATTCCCCCCCACTTTTCCTCCCTTAACCCCCTTCAACAGACCCCAGTATGTGATTCTCCCCTCCCTGTGTCCATGTGTTCCGTTGTTTAACACCCACCTATGAGTGAGAGTATGTGGTGTTTGATTTTCTGTTTTGTGTCAGTTTGCTGAGAATGATAGTTTCCAGATTCATCCATGTCCCTACAAATGACACAGACTCATCGTTTTTTATGGCTGCATAGTATTCCATGGTGTATATGTGCCACATTTTCCCTGTCCAGTCTATTATCAGTGGGCATTTGGGTTGGTTCCAGGTCTTTGCTATCGTAAACAGTGCCGCTGTGAACATGTGTGTACATGTGTCTTTATAATAGAACAATTTATAATTCTCTGGGTATATACCCAGTAATGGGATTGCTGGATCAAATGGAATTTCTATTTCTAGGTCCTTGAAGAAGTGCCACACTGTCTTCCACAATGGTTGAACTAGTTTACACTCCCACCAACAGTGTAAAAGTGTTCCTATTTCTTCACATCCTCTCCAGTTAGAGATATGCAAATCAAAACCACATTGAGATACGACCTCACACCAGTTAGAATGGCAATCATTAAAAAATCTGGAGACAAGAATGCTTTCTTAACCACTTTTCTGAAGGCCAGTTTTCCCCTATGGTGATGCTTTTGCTGCAACTCTAGTTCTTCCTGTTTTGGCAGGGCCTGTTTTGCCTTCAGCTTTCCTTTCTCTGAGGCACTTTCTTTACCTCCTTCTACCAGCATGTTTTATGGGACTCCCCCACCCCTTCACTGAAAAGGCCCCCTCAAGGGTGGCTAGAGGTTGATTGATATTGTTGTGTTTTGTCAGGGGCTACTCTGGGTTAGCCTTCTTTGGAAGTTAGCAATTGTTGGTTACCAATGCATTCTTCAGCCTCCCTCCCTCTTCAGAGCCTGTGACACTGCAACACTCTCTCCTAACCTCTCCTTCTCTGTCCTTCACGGCTTCTTTATAAACCCAATCATGGGCATCCCCAACATTTGGGCCCCAGATGCCTGCACCTCTCATTTTACACAATCTCAGATAATTCATCCATTGCCATGGCTCTGCACCAATCATTTGGGGGGTGGGGTAACTTTTAATTGTTACATAATTTCAAACTTACAGGAAAGTTTCAAAATTGCACAAGGAGCTTCCATATATTATTTGCAGAGTTGATAATTGTTTACCATATAAAGGTAGGCTGGAGACATCATGCCCTTTTGCTCCTAAATAGTTCAATGTCTGTCTCCTAAAAACAAGAATGAGTAGCTATGGTACAGTTTCCAACCTCAGGAAAATTGATACAATGTAGTTATACAATCCACAGTCCATGTTAAATATCATCCACGGTCCCAATAATGTTCTTTATAGCTATTTTTTCCCTGCCAGTGATCAGTGCTGTGCATAGGGCACTGACTTCTCTCTAGGCCATCTGTCCCACAGGGCTACCTTCCAAATAAACATTTTTTACTGATGTCATCTTAAATTAAAAATGTCTAAAATGTGACTCATCATTTCTCCCCTAAAACGAATCATCCCCACCTCCATGTCTTTCTAATTCTTTTTAGTGTTATTATAACTCTCCCAGCTTTCCAGGCTTGAAGCTATAAATCATCTTTTGTTCTTTATTCCCTGTTAGCTGTGTAAGTCCTTTACGTTCTTCTGTGAAATGAGTTTTTCATTCTCATTCTGCATAAGCCTTTGTGCACTAATGCCCACCCATTCCACACACCAAACAAATTCTTCTAGTTACTCTTATCTACCTGAAGGGCTCAGAAAAAGCTTACAATGCTTGTCCTTCCTTAAGTAAACTCTCTCACAACTCTGTGTGTGTAGCACCGAACAGTGACCCAGCCAACATCAATGTGTAGTGATTCACAAATCTGTTTCAATACACATTTTCTTCCCATTCCGACTGAATAAATGTTGAAGAGAGATTTACCAATTATATTAGGGTGTGGAAAACATAACTGTCTGCAATTTCACATATGCAGAGGAAATATATCTAACTGATAATTGACCTTCTTCTGGAGCCCACCACCAGTGGGAAAACATTAGCTCTTCAATCCATTTAAAGCTTAGTCTGATTCCACAACTTAAATAGTTCTGCTTTCTAATAGAAAGTGTTTAATCCCTCTTGAAGAAAATGCTTACCTTCTCAGAGATCCTCTCCCATCCTGTGTGTGCAGAGAGGAGCTAACACAGCAAAACTGAGACTACTATCCTTTGAAAGCGCCTGCTTACAATGTGGGCCCTTAATTGGCATCTAGAAACTGGGCTTTCAGGATAAGAATTCCCTGATTAGAATGACCCACTGGGGCTAAGATGTTTGTGCAAACAATATGGTTTATGCTGAATACCTGTTTCCTTCTGGGAGTCTGAAATTGTGGAACATACTTGGCAGAGGCTGCCTACATGACCCAGCTCCCAGTAAAAACTCTGGGCACTGAGTGTGCAATAAGCTTTCCCAGTAGACAGCATAGTACAACTCAATGTTGGGGGAATTACACTCATCCTGTGTGACTCCACTGGGAGAGGACTCTTGGAAGTTTGCACCTGATTTCCTCTGGATGTCAGCCCATAGCCTTTGCTGATTTTGCTTTGTATGTAATGAATCATAACCATGAGTACAACTATGCAGATGGTCCCTGACTTACGATGGTTCAACTTACAATGTTTTGACTTTATAATGGATTTAGTGGGGTATTAAATGCATTTCACCTTATGATTTTTTTTTTTACCTAGATGGGTTTATTCAGATGTAACTGCATTGCAAGTTGAGGAACATCTGTAAACAGGGATGTGTGTGTCTACACACACAGCTGTGAGTCCTCCTAGAAGATCATCAAACCTGAAGTGGTCTTGGAGACCCCAATACACCATACTCTTCTCCCTGAAAAGAGGAGAAAAATTGTATTTTCCAAAAATGGTCAAAACTTGAGCTCCTATCCCACATGCTCTTACAATGTGATTTTGACACTCCCCCAACCAAGAAGCAGAGTACGTTACCTCCCTAGAGAGAATTGTGGTGAACTGTGATTATGATGGCGTTGATGCTATGTGATTTTCAAGGCTGAGTGATAAAAAGCAATACCCCTTCCTCTTATTTCACATTGTGGGATGCTCATTCTCAGAACCCATTCACTGTGCTATGAGGAAGCAGAGCAAGCACATGAAGAGGACCCATGCAGCTGTTCCAGCCAATAGCCCCAGCCGAGGTCCTAGCAGCCAGCCAGCATCAGTGACCAAATGGAATGAGATATGTCCAGCCTGTAACCCTCAACTCACTTCCAACTCTCATGTCTTCTATGAATCTATCTTCTTTCTATGAATCAGTTGAGGCCCTGAACATTGTAAAGCAAAGAGCTGCCTTTGCCATATCCTGTCTAAATACCTGACCCAAAGAAGCTGGAGGCATAGGGAAATGGCTATTGTTTTACACTAGTATGAGCAGAGTGGATTGTTTGCAGCAATAAGAATGGCAGCTTTCCCTATGATGGCATCCAGATACATGGAGAGAAGGATGTGACTCAGCATCCTGATGCCAGAGGGAGGAGTAGGGTTTTACATGTGTTTTCTGCCTGGTCTGCTCTCTGGGGTGATATCCCTAGTCTACCTGGTTGCTCTTTTCTTTGCTGGTATTAGTGACTAAACTTTGTGGACATTGTAACTGGCAGACCTTTTCCTCTTTATCTCTGGGCTTGGGTGGAGCCCAGAAGGCCTGTCTGGGATGACTCAGCCTTGTTTCCATTCCCATAGACACCGCACACCCCACAGACACCTTCTGTGACTCTTACACAGCCCCAGCTCCAGTGGTCAGTTCTGCAGCCCCTGTTAGTATCCTCCTCTGAAGACTTGCAGCTTAGGAGTTCATCCGTGCCACAGGAAAACAAAAGTGGCTCAGGATTGATGAATCTTAGTGGTTCCCTCTACCTGACCGTGCGACTGGAAAGAAAGGGCCGTCTGAGAGTTTATCTATTTCAAGAGTTTCCAACAGAAATGGGAGTCAGAAAGCTCCTATGTCTTTTTGCCATCATTCTCATTCATCTAATGTACCATTCACTATTCAGGTCAAAGGGACTTTGCCTGATTAAAGCCCAGGGTTGGGAAAATTGGGACATAACATCAGCTCTTTCTGCTTTCCTTTCCCTCTTATTTTTTAATTCTCACAATTTCCTAGACAGATTCTTCCCTATCTTCCTTCTCTTCATTTCAACTCTTCTCTAAGCCTTCATAGCAAATGATATTTTCTCTACCCATTTGGAGAACTCTATAATCTCCCAGGTTTGATCATTGACATTCTAAAGTCCTCAGAACTGTAAGTTGGATTACAAGGCTACCGTCTTGCCGAAAAATTCTATTTTGTATGTTAGAAGCTAGTATGACTTTGCTCTTTGGTCGATGTTTTTCTGAAAACCAACAGAAGAGCAAAGTCATTTGCTCTTGCATAGGAGAGCTGCAAACAGCACCCTGGGTTAGATGCTTCTTCCTTTATGTCCAATTGTGGAAAAATAACTTCTTTCACATAAACCATTGAACAGAAGTCCTGGGCTTTCATCTGTTTGGACAGATTTAAGTCACATGCCTAACACTGAACCTCTTACTGTCATTGAGAATGAGATGCCACTATTCTGATTGTCTTCAGCCAATTAGATTCTGTTCCTAGACCTGGGACTGGGATCAATCCTACTCAAACTGCATCCCTGCCACACCCTGGGGAATGGGAGAAGTGGACTCAGGGGTGAGCTGGAACCAGCTCTTAACAGTTGGCATGAGCTAACTATGCTCACCTCTTCTTCAGTGTTCACTGGCTTCACTCTGGTAACTTGAAGTTAGCCATAGTGGGAGTATTTGTGCCACAGAAATTGGCAAATATGGCTGGGTGCAGTGACTCATGCCTGTAATCCCAGCACTTTGGGAGACTGAGGTGGGCAGATTGTCTGAGGTCAGGCATTCAAGATCAGTCTGGCCAACATGGTGAAACCCTGTCTCTACTAAAAATACAAAAAAATTAGCTGGGCATGGTGGCATGGGCCTGCAATCCCAGCTACTCTGGAGGCTGAGGCAGGGGGATTGCTTAAACCAGGGAGGTGGAGGTTAGGCAGTGACCGAGATTGCACCACTGCACTCCAGCCTGGGTGACAGAGCAAGACTCCATCTCAAAAAAAAAAAAAAAAAAAAAAAAAAAGAAAAGAAAAGAAAAGAAAATGGCTGGTTTACCAACATAGCACTGAGAATGAGAGGAATCCAATGTAACTAACATGGGTTAACAGGCAACAGTCTCTTAATTTGTTTCTCTAACATCAGAATTGCTTCTTCCAATGAATTCTTCTTTTGTTTTTATTTTTGACATAGGGTCTTGCCCTATTGCCCAGGCTGGAGAACAGTGGCATGATCACAGCTCACTGAAGTCTGGGCCTCCTAGACTTAAGTGATCCTCACACCTCAACATCCTGAGTAGCCGAGGCTACAAGAACGTGTCAGCATGCCCAGCTAATTTTATATTTTATAGAGATGTGATCTCACTGTGTTGCCCTAGCTGGTCTTGAACCCCTGGCCTCAAGCGATCCTCACACCTTGGCCTTCCAAAGTGTTGGGATTACAGGATGAGCCACTGTGCCTTGGCCCATTTTTTTTTAATAACAGCTTCACTGAGATATAATTTCAAATACTGTAACACTCACCCTTTTAAAGTGTACAATTCAGTGATTTTTTTCTTTTTAGTATATTTATGGGATTGTACAATCATCAGCACAATAAATTTCAGAACATTTTTGTCATCCTAAGAAACACAATATCCATAAATAGTCACTCACCATTACTTCCCATGGTCCCATTCCCTGGCAATCACCAGTCTACTTTTCTGTCTCTGTGGATTTGCCTGTTCCGCACACTTAATAGAAGAAATTGTACAATATGTGGTTTAGCTTCTTTCAGTTAGCATAATGTTTTCAGGCTCTTCCAATTCTGTAGCACATATCAGTATTTTATTCCTTTTGTTGACAAATAATATTTCATTATATATCTAGACCATGTTTGTTTATTCATGTCATTGATGACATGTGAATGATTCAGTTCTAATCTAATTCTAATCACAGTTCCAGAATCCAGTTTTTTCTTCCTCTTTAGTACTTCTGCTACCAGAATCACTTTCCTAGAACACAGCATTTTACCATGTCACTCACCTCATAAAAGTAAATCCTTTGCCTGTGAAATGCTACAGGAGCACATAGACACTGAATTTAAAGTTCTCTTCAGTTTGACTGCAACAGGGATGTGAATGAGAAGGTCTTGCCTCTCTCTGAGGGGACAGTTTGGGCCAGTGATGCTCAAATCTCATTTAAAGGACCTCTGTTTGACCTAGCCACCAAACAACCAACCATAACACCTGAAGAAATAGACCCAGTGACAAAAGCAAAAACTAAAACGACATAAAAAGTGACACAAATACAGCTCTACAATTTTATAGTTTACATTTCTTTTCATCTCTTAATTGTTAAAGCTTCTGTTAGGCTTCTGAAGGGATAATGAGTTTTACAGTCAGACAGATCTAATTTGTAGTCCTGGCTTAGTCACTTATTACTGACTTTCTTTAAATTGTCTCCTGAGATTTTAAGCAAATCATCATTTCAATGCTTAGAGTGGGAGTAATAATTTATACCTCAGAGCCCAGTTATGGCTTAAAAAATATAAACACTCAAATACTGTGCCCAACCCATAATAGGCACTCAATAAATACATGGACACTATTAAGATTGAACATATGGTTAAAATTTTCAATTATTTTTGACAAAACCAATCTAAGATTATAACAATTTTGGTGTTCTTTCATTGTTTTATAGCTTTGGTGATTTAATTTCAATATTGTCCTAGTGCTTTAAAATTAGAGCCAGTTTAAAGCAGAAATTAGATAATCAGTTAAAAGGCTTTATGTTCCATGTCTGCCATTACCCTTGGTGTAATCTGAAAGAATCAATGTTTCCTTTGGGAAATAGTCAATGATAATATCTTGTTTCATTACAATGAAGCTTTTCTGAAGTGGCCTAAGTGTTCTTTCTTAAACACTATCCCGGGTTATGTTGAGGTTAATTCTCATAGGAATGTATCAGAGCTTGGCATTTACCATTGTCATGGGAAGTATAACTTGATAACAGTTATTAAAGATATAACCCAAGATATTATTCTTTGCAATGGTTACAACATATTTTTTAAAGGTGTTGAATTGTAGTTAAATTATAATTGTTTTGGTTTCATATATATGATCATACAATTTAAATTGGTCTTTATGCTATGTATTTGTGACTTAAAAAAATTTTACATGTGTAGATATTTTTAGTTTTATAAACAACCATAAACTATATTCTTTTTTTGGGATTTGAAGTAATTATGAATGCAATAGCCATTTTTTAAATTAAAGCATTTGTTATTTGAAAGAACAAATTAATCAATTGTTAAAAATTAACCTTTGATCGTAAGAATAATATATAAAAGATCAACCTTTGAAGATTTTCTTTTTACATATTTCATTTATTTAATATTATTTCTCTTTTCTCCCCACAGAATTATGCCTGTCAAGATGATTATTCCATAGTCCACAGGAAATGCCGTTCTCAGTTCACGGATCTAAATGGTTCTAAAAGATTCGGCATCAACACTTGGCATGATGAGAGTGGGATTTATGCTAATTCAGATATAAAACGAAAACTCTATCCCTTGACTGGTGGTCCTATCTTGCCCATTTAAAAAATAATGTATGGAATCAGCATCTCTGACTAATGAAAGAAAGGATGTAGCAGCTGATGATTTTCTATCTTAATAAATGCAATGGAATGTTACTATAGTATAATCCTTTAAGCACAAAGTTTTATATTCTGGACCAGTGTTTATATCCTCATTTTCATGAGCTACTCTGGTATTTTCCAAAGTTTAGTGTGTGTCCTGCTGAGAGTATACTACACAATTCTAGATGGTATTTAGTACGATTTTATTTCATGAATTATGTATTTCTTTTAATAATTATTGATTTAAAAAACCCACAAAACTAGCACAATTAAGCTAATGATCGCTTAGGATGTGGCTAATTATAAAAATGTAAGCCAACTTAAATTCCACTTAAGACAAATTTTAAGTGAATAAATATATAAGTGGTACTCAGGTTGACATAAAACTTAAATGGCCAAAGTTTAGGCAACACTGGCCTTATAATAATGTTGAGTATCTATGTGACTTTTTTTTTGAGGGGGGAATTGGTATCTATAAATTTTTATTTATCTGTGGTAGCTAGTTTCATGTGGATATTTTATTTTGCACAATATTTGTCCTTATTCAAGTTAAGAACTTTTGCACGATATTTGTCCTTATTCAAGTTAAGAACTTTTGCACGATATTTGTCCTTATTCAAGTTAAGAACTTTCGAATATATGGATAGCAGAGGTGCAGATCAAAATGCTAGGGGTTTGATGAGAAATCTAGTCATCTAGTGTTTGATTTGGAAGAAATCTTAGCAGTTGTTTTGACTTACCCTCACATTTTACAAATGAGTAAACAGAGGTCCGTGGAGGTTTAGTAGGCTGCTATATTACTGGGGCTACCGTAACAAAATACCATAGACCAAGTGGCTTAAACAACAAAGATAGTAGTCTGCAAGCCAGGAAAAGAGCCCTCACTCTAAATGAAACCCTGCCAGAACCTTGATCTTGGACTTTTCAGCCTCCAAAACCATGCAAAAATAAATTTCTGTAGAATATGAACATGAGTCAAAACAATTGCTGAGATTGTTACCTTCTTGCCCTGTTCTTGTCTGGTGGGAGGGTGATGGGGGCAGGAGACCTCTTTCTCTTCCTCTTCTTATAAGTCTACAGTTTTATTTAATTAGATCTCCACTTTTATGTTCTCACTTAACCTTAATTACCTCCTATAGATCCTATCTTCAGATAGCTATATTGGGGATAAGGGCTTCAACATATAAATTTGGGGAGAACAGAATTCAGTCCACAGCTGTTGCCCAGGGTTGTAGGAGTAGCAGATTTGGATGGATCTTTGACGTGCATTTGAAAACTTTTACTTTTTCTGAGGATGGATTTAATTATTTGGTCAACTTGGGCTTCATTTACTTATTTTTCTTTAAAAAATAAATTTATGAACTAGCATTTCATGATAAATGCTAATTGAACACTGCCTCTAATGCTTGATTCACAAGATATGAGAAAGACTATAAGCTTTTTGATGGGAGAAGTGATAATTAACATAAAAAATGTGATATACCAGGTAACCGTGTGCCAGAAGAATTTTACTATAATTTCCTGCTGCTTTAAAATATGTGTCCATATGCACACAAATATGTATATTAGTTATACATTAAGTATGATATAATCTATATGAATGTTATTTCATTATATAGTACTTAATACAGTAGGTATCTACCTAAGATTACCTTTCCTTCCACAAACTATACATTCAGGTTTAATCATTCCTGACACTAACATATCTGAGATGAAGAGCTATTTGAAGTATGCAAATCTGGATGTCAAGCCATTCATCATTTAATAATTTCTTTTTGTGGCAAAAAAATTTAATGGCCACAACATTACCTTTAACACTGCCTGGCGTCTAGAAAATAAGATTCACTTACTTTAGCGGAAGTTTCCTACTGTCACGATGACTAACATGACATTTTGTATAAATGACTGGGTCTGCTATCAGCTATCACCTTAGAAATCAGTTTGGGTTTGGGTTAAAAGGAGAATGAAGTAAGAGAGATTGTATTTAAATTAGTCAAGGTAAATGATGTACTGAAATAAAGGTTACAGCAGGGATTTTCCCCATGACAAGCATTAAATCGTCTTCAGTAAGTGAATGAGTGAATGTTGATGAATAATGAACTCTACATTATTCTAACAACTTGATCTTTTAGGCAAAAGTATTTTATATTGAGGTAAGCACTTCAATGGTTCATCTCACAGCATCAAATACCATTTCGAACAAGACAAGCTGGAATTCAGATTTCATCGCTGGATAATGTCCTCTATGGGAAGTGACCACACTGTCTCCTGACTGGTCCACATGTATGTGTCATAGAACCTCATCCGAGACCCTAAAATCACACTATATCTTTTGTGTTTATAAAGTTAATAAGATCTGTATCTACATAAATATCTCATTCAAATGAAACCTCAAAATTATACCTGAGACCCCCCAAATCACACTATATCTTTCATGTTTATAAAATTAGTGAGATCCATATCTACATCAGTATCTCATTCAAATATACACAGCATCCCTCTTTCGGCCTTTATGCATTGCTGTGTCAGAACTATTGGTGTGAGCCTACCATGGCAGGGTGCAGACTACTGGGAGAATGAGAGAATGTTGGGCAGATCCTAAGTAGATATATCAAAGCGGGGCTCTCTGAGTTAAGTTTGGCCTACATATAAGTGTTATGTGGTCTACACAGTGTGTTTAAAAATTAATTTTAAAAAATAGAGCCAAACTTCATTAATTAGGACATTTTACTTAAAAAATCAGGATTTCTGTTCCCTCAAAAACCTGGCAGATCTGGTACCACTTGGCCACATTGTCATACAGTAACGATCAGCAGGGGTATGAGGGAGGGCAGGCTCTCTTCAGATGGACACTAAGTTCACCATTTTGCTGCAGTTTCCACCCAGTACACTTCACTCATCTGTGGAGGCATTGTGACCCCCTCCCTAGGGAGAGATGGGACAATATGAAATAGTAGGTTGTATGGTAGGGGAAAGGAGTGGTAGAAAAGCAGCAAACTGGAAGCTCTGGTGACTGGGGTTAGGATGCGGAAGGCAGAGGCTGAATCCTGATAGTGGGGATATAGCACATCTTGTTCAATTCAAGTCAGAATCAAGATCCCAGCCTAGATAGAACATAGAGTTGGGAAGTCAAGGACTTGACTTTATAAATATAGACTAGAGAAACCTCAGCTCAATGGGTTTATATTAGGAATGCATTTGAGATGAGGCAAGAAGTGAGGGTACCAGGCCCAACCCCTAGGATATGACACTGGCAGATCAAGACAGGCAGAGCCCAGCCAGCTCAGTGGTTTGTTTATGAAGGTTTGTCACTCTGTGGATACCAGTGCTCTAGAGGTGCAGAAAAATTCCGGATTTGTGAAAATGCAAGGAAGAAATGGTAATGTCCTTCTGGGGGCCATAGAATGTAGGTGGTGGGCTGGGAGAGGCCATGGAGGTGCCTGGTACTGCCAAGAATAGAACAGTAGGAAAATTCTTTCTTAAAGATGTACAGATCAGAAGCTAACTTTATTTTAGAGAGAGCAGCAGGGAGGTTTGCAGATAGCTGGAAGCTCACTCCAAATAGCCGAAAACAAGCATGAGGCAGCCACTTTAATCCAAAGTGGAAAATCCAAGCAAAATCTGACACAGTAAATTATTCTTCCAAATATTAAGATCCTAACTTTAAAAAAAGTTTAACAGCTTTATTGAGATATGATTCACATACTATAAAATTCACCCCATTAAAGCATATAATTCAATGGTTCTTAATATAGTCACGGAATTCTGCTGTTATCTTTTAGAACATTTTTATCAGTCCTGAAAGAAACTCATATTCATTGGTGGTCATTCCCCATTCCCTCCCAATTCCTACAGTCCTAAGCAACCAAGAATCTACTTTCTGTCTCTGCAGATTTACTTATTTGGATTTTTTCTGTAGGTAGAATCTTAAAATATGTGGTCTTTTATGACTGGTTTCTTTCACTTTCCATATTGTTTTCAAGGTTCATGCTGTAGCAAATGTCAACACTTTATTACTTTTTGGATGAATAATATTCTATTGTATAGATACACCACAATTTATCCATTCATTAGTTGATGGACATTTGGGTTGTTTCCACCTATGAACATTCATGGATGAGTTTTTGCATGCATCTCTCTTGGACATGGTGATGGTTAATATTGAGTGTCAACTTGATTGGATTGAAGGATGCAAAGTATTGTTCCTGGGTGTGTCTGTGAGGGTGTTGCCAAAGGAGATTAACATGTGAGTCAATGGACTGGGAGAGGCAGACTCACCCTCAATCTGAGTGGACACCATCTAGTCAGCTACTAGCACAGCCAGAATAAAAGGCAGAGGAACATTGAAAGACTGGACTGGCTTAGTCTTCTGGCCTACATCTTTCTCCAGTGCTGGATGTTTCCTGCCCTTGGACATCAGACTCCAAGTCCTTCAGCTTTGGGATCCTTGGACCTTTGACCACAGACTGAGGCTGCATTGTAGGCTTCCCTACTTTTGAGGTTTTGGGATTCAAACTGGCTTCCTTGCTCCTCAGCTTGCAGACAGCCTATTGTGGGACTTCACCTTGTGATTGTGTGAGTCAATTCTACTTAATAAATTCTCCTTTATATATACATCTATCATATGTTTATCCTATTAGTTCTGTCCCTGTAGAGAACCCGAATATAGACATATACCTAGGAGTAGAATTGCTGTGTCATATGGTAACTCTATGTTTAAACTTTTCAAGAACTACCAAACTATTTTCTAAAATAGCTACACCATTTTACATTTCTACCAGCAATTCATGAAGGTTACAATTTTTTCATATCCTTGCCAATATTTGTTATTTTTCATCATTTTGTTTGAAACCAGCTTGTCAAATGACCATTTCTCATGAGTTCTTGGAGAGTGGAGACTACATCTGCTCATCTGGGGGTTACCCAGTGTCTAATATACAATGGGCATTCAGAAATGCTGAAGGGTTGGAATAATTATGTTTGTCGTAATCATATATTGATATGAGTGAATGCTTGGGTAATTGATAAAAATGTAATCTGTATGATCGGAATGACCTAGTTTAAAAATATTCTGATATTTAACATGCTTGTCTTACTAAGGGTTTCAATGGTAATCTTGTGAAATTGGAGGAGTTGGAAAAATTGGCCTAAGAAAATTGTATGTTCTATATGGAAAACCTGAGTTTATCAGAGCAACTGTAGAACTGACTAAAATCCTTCTTAAAGTAATGATTGCTGGCCAACCAGAGCACCAAACAGAACAAACCTTGCATATTCAAATACTAAAGATCCCGAGAAATTCTGTAGAACAGAAAGCAGTTAAACTCTACTTAATCCAGCATTTTCCAGGCTTATTTCATCATAGAATCATTTTTTTGGCAGGAGGTATCTATAAATATATCCTGAGATATTAGTATTTCATGGAAAACATTAGGGAAAACATTGATCTAAGCAATTTCTAAATAAGGATGAAGGACAAAATTAATATTTGTTGAGTGGCTACTAAGTACCACATGTGGAGGCGAAGTAGATTTTATAAAATCCCAGTTCTACTAATAAGGAAAAAAATTCTAAATACTTCTTTTAGTAAACAGATTTAGACAGAAACCCAATTTCATGATGATTAAATAAAGTATAAATTTACCTTAACAGTTATCATGATTGGCATATTCTATACTCTCTTCCTTATCTTTCTAAACAAAGAAGAATGGCTAACTCCTTCTATTTTAAATTCTCAGAGCTACTTACGTTACATTTCCCTGAAAGGTTTTCATTAAGTTCTAACAGAACTTAAGCTCTGTAGTTTCACCTATTATTTTAATGTAGGCAGAATTAAGTATTTGTAGGTTATAATTATTTTATTCTGCAGGGTAGAAGCAGGCTAAAGACTTAGTAAGAGACCTTTTACCATAACAATTAATGTGTTAAATTCACATAGGTGCCTAATAAGTGTTCCTTTTTGAGAATGTAAGATTCTATGCAATAGGCTCTTAACCTCAAGAAGCATCAGGAAAAATTTGTGTTTTTATGTAATGTAAATGTAATTAAAATTAATTTAAGTCTATAGAGATAGGTAGACTCACTAAGTATGAAAACAGAATAGGATAACCCAAAGCAAAGTTAGAAAGATTTGGAAGAGGGGAAATTTACATTGTTATTGGAAAATGAGGAGAGATAAAGAATGTATTAAAGTGAGAGTATTTTTTAATATTGTATTCTTTGGATGCATATGATTAACATTTTTATTAAAAATTTATTCAAATAGATTTAATTCAGGCAGTATATTGACAAGATAGTTGATATGACACTGATCATTAGGTGACTAGGCCGTTTTTATGAAACCCAAGAATTCATCACAGAAAAGCCCTTAGTCATTACTTTAAAAAAGACTGCACAGTATATATAGTGGCTTTTTAAAAGTCAACATACAACAAACAAAGAAATACTTCTAAAAACCCAAGCAATATTGAAATCTGAAACATTTTTCTGTTGAAGTGAACTGAAGAAAATAACATTGGGAAACCAAAAAGTAAAAAGCACTTCTTTTCAAGACGCCTCTTTCTATAAATCATTTAAAGTCCAGCAGAGTGTACAAAAAGCTCTTTTATAAAGCAGGAAGGTAGAAAAAAAAGCTTGTTGGCATTTCTGGTTTTATCAAATAACTGCAAGAAAGTGGCTATGAAGAAAGAGAAAAAACTCAAGGAAATGGGTAAGTGAAAAACAAGACAATCAAATAGAGAAAATGAAGTGAGTGTGGAGGCAGATTTAATGCCTCGCACTTCAGAGAAATCAGGTGGGGAAAATTATCTTGAGAGATAGCCAAACAGGTGGCACACTCAAGAATCCTGGGCTTCTCTGAAGACCGGCTTACGTTAATTGAAGTTCTGGGGTACGGGGAGGAGTTTTTCTGAGTAGAGAACGAGCAGATTGTCTCCCCTTCTCAAATGCTACTAAGAGAAAGTAGAGGTGGTGATTACTCATGGAAAAATATCAACAATGAAATTTGTTTACATTTCTAGACTTTTAGAACTAAACAGTAGAAAGTGTGCATTGGCTACTCAGCTTGAGGTGACGCCTGACTCAATAAAAGTGTTTGTGGCACCAGGGCTGCTTGTAGAAATAACTGATTCTATGGTGCATCCAGGAATATACACGATGAGCCTGGAGCATCTTGTGGTCCCAGAGAGTAAACACACACACAACACACACACGCACACACACACACACACACACACACACACAGAATATGATGAGGATATGTCAAAGGGATACAGGAGTCAATTGAAAGAGCTTCAAATGACCTATACTGAGGTAAACAAATGATTGAATAAATAGATAAATGGGGAGAATAGACACATCTTCCATGCATAAGAATTCTGAACAATTTATGTAAATATTCCACCCTTGGAAAAGTGGAGCTCCACTTAACTCTCATTTGTTAAGTGTGGGCTGTACATAGCGACTTTCTTCCAAAGAATGTCGTATGAAAATGGGAGAATAAGATTATTACAGTGGAGGTTCCTGACAAACACTACCTTAGCCAGGTGATCAAAGTCAACATCAACACTGATCAGCCATATTGATAATATGTACCCTTGACATGGTGTGATGAGAATGGCACTTTACCTCTGTGGTCTTCTCTAAAACCCATAGTTACCTATCTAGTGCTAAGAAAAACTTCAGATAAATTCCAGGTGAAGGACATTCTACAGAACATCTAACTAATCTTCCTTAAAACTTTCAAGGTCATTAAAAACAAAGTCTGAGAAACTGTCACAGCCTAGAGGAGCCTGAGGTCACGTGATGAACAAATGTAACGTGATATCTTGCATGGAGTGCTGGGACAGAAAAAGGAAATTACGTAAAAACTAAGGACATTTGGAAAAAGTATGAACTTTAGTTAATAGTAATGTGTCAACATTAGTTCTTTAATTGTGACAAATGTGCCAAAGTAATGCTAACAATAGGATGATCTGGTTTGAACCTGTCTCCCCACCAAATCCCGCCTTCAATTGTAATCCCCAGTGTTGGAGGGGAGCCTGGTGGGAGGTGATTGGATGGTGGGGCTGTTTCTCGTGAATGATTTGGCACCATCCCATTGGTTGCTGTTGCCGTGATACTGAGTGACTGAGTTCTCACGAGATCTTGTTGTTTAAGAGCGTGTGGCGTCTCCCCACCCCTTCTGCTTCCTGCTCCGCCATGTAAGGTGCCTGCTTTCCTTACGACTTCTGCCATGAATTTACATTTCCTGAGGCCTCCCAGAAGCCAGACAGATGCCACTATGCTTCCTGTGCAGCCTGCAGAACTGTGAGCCAGTTAAATTTCTTTTCTTTGTAAATTACCCAGTTACAGGCATTTCTTTAGAGCAATGCAAGAACCTACTAATACCTAGTGAAAACTGGGCGAGAGGTATATGGAAACATACTATCTTCACAACTGTTCAGGAAATCTCAAACCATTCTAAAATTGAAAGTTTATTTAGACATTAAAAAATGTTTGTGATAAATGCTGGCACCTGAAGATTTTGGCTGAAAAATTGTTAGACGTGATACTGATATTGATAGCCCAGCCTTGTGACTTGAAACTTGTTTTTCCATAAGTTAATCCACCTGCATGAATTATCTTGTTTTTTACATAGTGAATATACTTCTATATAAAGTCAGCAATATTAGCAGTTTTTTTTTTTTTTTTTGAAGACGGAGTCTCACTCTGTTGCCCAGGCTGGAGTGCAGTGGCACCATTTCGGCTCACTGCAACCTTCGCCTCCTTGCAACCTTTGCCTCCCGGGTTCAAGCGATTCTCCTGTCTCAGCCTCCTGAGTAGCTGGGACTACAGGCGTGTGCCACCATATGCAGCTAATTTTTGTATTTTTAGTAGAGATGGGATTTCACCATGTTGGCTAGGATGGTCTCGATCTCTTGACCCTAGGTGATCCATCCGCCGCAGCCTCCAGAAGTACTGGGATTACAGGTGTGAGCCACTGCAGCTGGCCAACATTAGCAGTTATAAAAAACAAAAAAATCTGGTAGGAAAAAAGTCAAGTGGTAGTTGGAGTTCACAGATGCAAAAAATACTCTCTGATTTCATTTACTGAAAGTTCAAATCATATAATTAAGGCAAAACTAATCTAGACTGGGAAGAGTTCCATTTGGAATATGTTAACTCTGGAACATCCACGTGGGGACGTCTAGCAGGTAGTTGTATATAATGGGAATGAAGCCCAGTAGGATGATCTGGAGCTATGAGAGTTCTCTTGATAGATACATAGGGAGGTCTGAGTTTACTAAGGAAGAGTAAGAGTAGTGAGAAGATCATTGTGGACAAGGCTGTGTTGAATCAAGTGCTGAAGAGTTGGAGCTGTCAGAGAGTAGCTCAAGTGCTTCACCATCCATGGGTCAAACTCTGTAAGAAGAAAAGCCTAGTCAACTCTGGGTATGTAGAGTGGCCAGAGGACTGTAGGTCCTAGTGAAGTGGGATTATGAGATTCAGGGAAGTGAGGAAGTGAGAAAACCAAGAGGATGTGAGCCTACGATGTGACAGCATGTAAATAAAGTTTAAGCTTTCAGGCTGGGCCAGTTCTGACTTATAAATAGAATGAGACATATAAATTCCATGAAGACATGAGCATTCTGCTTTCGTATCCTCAGTAGGTAGAATAGAGTATGACATATGGTAGATAATAAATATTTGATAAGTGAATGAATAAATGAATGATGTATTGCTGAAGTACACTGAATAGGAAGTTAATAAAATGGATGAGGTCAAGGAAGTCTTTTGAAATTCTTAGAAAACTTGAATAGGTGACTTTGATTTGTGTTTAGGAATACATATATCTTTCCTTGTGGAAAGCAAATTAATAGGTATATTCAGGAGATTTCTATTGCCTGGCATATGATCATATTTAGAAAACATCTTTTGCTATTTCTTCCCTTAGAGAAAATGAATTTACATAATATGTAAATATCTATATTCTAATTAACATTCTATTTTGAGGATTTTACCAGACTACCACTTGAAAATGTTTCACATGAGATTGTATAATATCACCTATGACGTAGTCTAGCCAAATGTTTAACTTGAATACATTGAGCTGTTAGTTCTTCCAGTTTATAGGAAATACAAGGAATATAGGAGTAAACTAAATGGCACCACAAGGAAACAACCAGATAGATTGAGAAGATGGGAATTTTGTAGGACAGTTGGCCAGCTTCTTTAACAAGTCAGTGAGGTTTAGAAGGACAAAAAAGAATTCTGGTAGATTAGAAGAGGAAGCTGGATTGCATTGTTGTTTGGACCAAGCAATTGTCGAATAATTCTGTGACTATTGAAGTTATTAGACTATGGACTGGTTATGAGAAAAATGAAAATTTATTGATATGGAAAGATATTGACTATCAGTGAGTAAAACAGAATATAAAACGTGCAATAGAATTTTGACAAAAATATCATATATGCTTATAAGTGTATAAAAACGATCTGAAAGGATATATAATAAGCTTTTAAAGGGCTACTGTCTGGTTTGTGGAAATATGATATTTTTGTTTTCTTGTTTATCTGTATTTTCTAGTTCTTACAATGCCTTTATGTGTCTTTGAAATATTTAAAGTTTTTTTGTTTAAAAAATTGAAAAGAAACTGGAAATGACATTTAGAAAGAATACATTTATTCTAAACACTACAACAGAATGAAATAACTTCCTGTTTTAGTTTGCTAGGGTTTAAATAACAGAAATTTGTCTCACAGTTCTGGAGGCCAGAAATTTGAGATCCAGCTGTCAGCAGCTTTTTCTGCTGAGGCTGTGAGGAAGAGACTGTTCCATGCCTCTCTCCAAGCTTTTGGTGGTGTGTGGCATCAGCCCTATCTCTGCCTTCTGCTTCACATGGCATTCTTGCTGTGCATGTGTCTGTGCCCAAATTCCTCCTTGTTATAAAGACACCAGTCACATTGGATTAGGGATCCATCCCACTTCTGTATGAACTCGTCTTAACTAGTTACATCTCCAAGACCTTATTTCCAAATAAGGTCACATTTTGAGGCATTGGGGGTTAGGACTTCAACATATGACTTTTGGGGGGACACAGAAGACACAATTCAGCTCATAAACTATTTCCAAGAGATGAGTCCTCATTATTTAAAAGTGTATAAACTTCCTTACACAAAGGAATAAGGCCTATAATCCATAAGCTATCTTCTCTCTCTCATAATCAACTCAAAATCCTTTTTATTTTTATTTTTTTATTTTTGAGTTAGGGGTCTTGCTCCTTGCCTAGGCTGGATTGCAGGGGTGTGATATCAGCTTACTGCAACTGCAACCTCCACTTCCTAGGTTCAAAAGATCCTCCCACCTAAACCTCCCTAGCAGCTGGGACCGCAGGCATGCATCACTATGCCCAGCTAATTTTTGTATTTTTAATAGAGATGGGGTTTCACACTTCTGGCCAGGCTGATCTCGAACTCCTGGCCTCAGGTGATCTGCCTTGGCATCCCAAAGTCCTGGGGTTACAAGCATGAGTCGCCATGCCCAGCCATAATTTTTGTACTTTTCATAGAGATGGGATTCCGCCATCTTGCCCAAGCTGGTCTCAAACCAAAATGCTATTCTTAATGGATTTTTCTCTTAACGTGTAAGCAGTGCACAATGAAGAACTAATAAAAATATTCCCACTTTAAGAAATAACTAAGCTGTAACACCTTCAGAGATCTGTATTTTTATTTGAATTTGAACTCAGATACCTACAGGCTAAAAAAATTGATAAAACTCCTACCACTTCTGATGAAATGAATAGAGAAGGTTAAAAAAATTTATTACTGAGAAATATCCTTTGGAGAATTAGTGTTGGTCTCATAAATAGTTTGTACCAATGTAAGACTCAGAAATGAGGATTCCGTATCAAAATACAAGTTTTCTCTTTCTGGATCCAGCAAACAGTGCCATGGAATAAACTGATCTGGTTAATGTTTAAATCTGGCTCCCTCTTCTGGAAGACATGAATTTTTCTCCTTTCTTTTTAACAGGAGGTCCAAAAAGCATACAATGTAAAGGTTAGGGGCTCACAGCTCAGGGGTTTCCATTTTCACTGCATATGTAGACATTGCCTCATTGACTGACTTGCAGTTTGTAGTAAGGAAAAATGTGTAAATCTCACTGTTGATAAGTCAGCTCCCACATCCCTGCTACCTTCTACTTCAGAGATAAGGTTGAACTCAGCCCTTAAGACAAATAAGAATATGACCTTGACATTCAGTCTTCCCCAAGTTGAGACATACACTGCTGATCTGAACTTAGGCTTTCAGAGCTAGAAAAAGTCCCTAGAGATCCTACAATCCAATTCTTCATTTTCCTGATGAGAAAATATAGGTTCACAGAGAGGAAGTGATTTCCCAAAATCATGCAATTCCGAGATCATCAATGTGAACATAATCACAAATCACATATGATATACTTTTCTAACATTTTATAGCATTTACAGCATCAACTCAAAGTAGTAAATATTTCTAGATTGCCTACTGTGTGCCAGACACTAAGAGATCTACAAAGATGTGTGAGGTGTGATCTTTGCTCCTCCAAGAGCTTGTTGTTAAACTGATGAAGGGTAAGTCCTAGTGCTGCCAGGTCTGCAACTCCAAATGGCCATTTAAATGATGTTTCTCACATTAATAAGTACTGATTCTTGACAGATGATTGATCATTTCTTTGAACAGCCACTCTTCTTGATTAGGTCTTGGCACTGATACAGCTGCTTTGGGGTGTGATTGTTTTTTTTGAACTGGAAATTGGCGACTTTGAATGGAATTGGGGAGTGATAACGTGTGTTGGGGTAGAGTTTCAAATATTTGTTTTTATTCGTCATGTTATAAATGAGTTTGGATCATCCCTGGTGATTTAAAGTTGCTTTTGAATGGAAATGTCAGAATCTTCATATATTCAAATTGTTCCCAGAAAACACATCTGAGTATCTGGTTCTATTTGTTGGTCCAGCTGTACCAGCGTTAAGCCCATCTTGCAATGCTAAGATGCCCACGCAAATCTTTTGTAATCAATTCAGTGCATTATTTTTTATCTCTCCACAGTATGTTAATACAGACCCTCACCTAAGGATTAACTAGCGAGAAGGGGAGAGAGAGAGAGAGAGAGAAAGAGAAGCTCTAAAGCCATTGTGATTTTATTGTTTGAGCCACTGTATATTTAATCTGCCCCAAGAAACAATATTATTATTCATATGGAGACAGAACATTATAGTGATTTCCAGAGCCTCAGACTCGAGCTCTGCTGTTTGCCAGCTGTGTCACCTTGAGAAAGTTACTTAACCTCTTTGTGCCTCACATACCTCATAGGTAGTTGTGATAATTAATGAATTAATATACATGAAGCATTTAGAACAAATTCTAGTACATAATAAGCATGTATATGACTTCATTAACATTATTACCTGATTTGTACATGCAAGGAAAACTAATATGGTGTTTATAAATTTTAAGAAAGGTCTCAAAAGGTGATTTATAAAATGGGAGCCAGCTAGATTAATACTGGCTCTGGATGCAGATGTATGCAGAGTTTTTCTCTGGGGAAAGTGAGCCTCTTCAGTAACCACAGGCACCAGGGTGAGAAATCTTAGTTCTAATCCAATGAAGTAAATGCTGGGATCCTCTACTGTTTTCATATATTCTGCTTAGAAGATATGAAAGTATTATGGAAATGATTTTAAGTACATCAAGAGAGAAAAAAGAATCCTAGTGTTGAAAGTCAAAGAATATATATTTGAGCACACTACATTTCTCTTCCTCCTGAAAAATCTTTAGAAACCATAGCCTTTTTTATTTAAAATTCATTGGTGATCCTTGGGTTTTAGCATCAAAGTGAGGACTAAGCTCTGATTTTTTATCTTGTCCAAATTCCTGCATGAGGGGTTTAGGGAGTCATGCTCTACGAACCATAAGTTCTCATCAGATGGGTTTTACTTGCCCCTATGTATTGTGACTTACTTTTCAGTCTGACTCTGGCATAACATTATGAGACAAGGAGGAAATATTTACCCCCACAATATATTTCCTTGCCACACCTTGAAATTTCCTTGCAAAGTCTCTTGTGGGAAAAATCCACATTGTCTAGAGAATCCCTTTCCCCCTTTGTTTTCCTCCCTTTCTTTCCAGATCCAGAAAATAATTAACTAAGAACCAGGCATTCTTTTAGGTTAAATAAGAAACCTTAACAACTTGCTCTCTCCCTGAAGTCTGCTATCTGAGAGTTTCCTCTGCACAGTTAAACTTGGTCCCCACAGTCCTTTACCTTGATCTGAACATTCCTTTCCATTAATCGCGGATCTTCAGATAAACTCAGCCAATTGTCAACCAGAAAATACTTAAATTTACCTATAGCCTGGAAGTCTCCCACCCCGCCCCCCAGCTTTGAGTTGTCCCACCTTTCTGAGCCAAACAAATGTAGTTCTTACATGTATTTGATTGATGTCTCATGACTTTCTAAAATATGTAAAACCAAGCTGTATCCTAACCATCTTGGGCATATGTTCTCAGGACCTTCGAGGGCTGTGTCACAGGCCATGGTCGCTCATTTGGCTCAGAATATATCTCTTCAAATATTTTACATAGTTTGACTTTTCTTGTTAAGAAAAGGAGCAATTGTAACAAAAGAATTCTATATTCTTAATATTCATGATTAAGAAAGCTGCTCTGCTCAGCACCTCTCTGAAGATTTTATACAATATGAAATACCTTCCAGAGCTGAGAATCATTCTGAGCTTCAGCATTACCTCATTTTCATCAAGATAGATGTAAACGTGATTATTGCAAATGACTAGAACTTTTCCAGGCATTTAGCTTTTGAAACTCACATGAGACTTAATCAACTGTTTTCTTGTTTTATATCACCAATGTCTGTTACTCTGCATAGCTCAGAAGTCAAGCTCAGCTTGAATTAAAATCCAGTTTTCCAGACTGTTTCTGAAAGATAAAAAGACTAATTGGTTTACAGCTTCTTCAAAGCTGGTATATCACAGGTTGAGCTTCTGAGGTTTAATCACTTATGTTACTGTATAGTGTCTATCCTATTACTGACAAACCCAAACCTTCCATGAGCTGTTTTCTCTTAGTGCCTGTGATCTCACTACAACAAATCAACATTTCACCACAAGCATCTTGTTATTAGTTGGAGATCCCATACTATGCCACTAGTTGCTGCAAATCCATTTGGCATTAATGACATATATTCCATAACCATTCTGCTGTAAGTTAGCAATGAATAAATCCATTAAAATGAAGGGTTACTGGATTTCCTGCCTTACCATGTGAGGACCTTTGCCAGCCTGCTCCTCAGAGAAACTGGTGAAAATTATTAAAAGCAAGCTAACTCAAAGCCTCTGGAAATGGTCCTAAAGGCAAACAGCAAATGAAGAAATATCTATTCAAGAAAACCTACAAAAAGTTTATAAGAAATGTGAGAGTCTTTGGTATTTGAACCAAGACTACTCTCTCCTTCCCCTTTCCCAGCTTAATGTGGGATAAACTTCACATCATGTTGCTGTAGCCAAGAAGATGGAGATCCCTCTCCCTTTTGCTCCCAGGGCGGGAGGACTTTCTTCTCAGGAAGAGCAGGGCGACAGCATTTCTTATCTTGTCCCCAGCTATCAGTTGCTGAGGTTAAGTAGTGGGTGAGTTCAGTCAGAACGGGGGCTCTCTTCCTCCTAGGACCCACTTACAGAGTGGAGACTGTACCTTGGACAGGCACATTAAAAGCATTGGGACCCACCTTGCTGCAGTTCATGAGGTGATGGTTCCATGCCAGTAAACACAAGCTCAAGCTATGTCATTTGCCCTCTACCAAGTACTCAGATCCTAGAGCACAGCTGTCACTCAGAAAGCAACTTGTCTTTAGCCCCAGCTTCAGAACCCTGGCTTAGAGATTTTGCCTGGGGAAAGAAGCAAGCTATAAAATAAATAGCTCTCAGTCTCTTCCTAAGGGAACTGACTTCATTTGCAATACACTGTGGAGAAGCCCAAGCCGAAGGGCACTGTCAAGAGTGGAGACTGCAGTGAAAGGCACTTGGGAGGCAAATTTGTGAAGTCAATGAAGATAGAGCCTAGACTGTGGTTGCCTAGGAGAGAACCAGAAAGATCCAGAATAAGATGGCTAGAAGGAGCCCTCACAGGGTGAAAACAAATATCAAGCACTGACCACAGAAATCATTCCTTCAAAGAGGCCACAATTTGGGTATATTAGTCCGTAAAGCTATTTATGCCACCAGGGTACTTTTTAAAACAACAAAGCAGTCAGCAGCAATTAGTTACTGAATTAGTGGAGTTTAATAACTTGGTATGGTCAGGGAAGGAAAGAAAAAGAATCCTACCAATACCATTGTCATCCCAAGGTTACTGTAGCCATCCCCAAAGCCATGCCTCTGTGAGGAGCAACATCAGAGGCTTAACAGTGTGTGTGTGTGTGTGTGTGTGTTTGTGAGTGCATATAAAACTTCACTAAAATAACCCAGCTGGTTAAAAAAAAGTGCAAACAAATAATAGTCCAGGAGAGGGAAGTCTAGTGTTCAGAACTGCTACAGTATATGACATAATTTGGATGATTATTCCCTCTAAATCTTACGTTAAAACTTGATCCCCAGTGTTGTTGGAGTTTTGGCCTAGTGGGAGGTGTTTGGGTGATGGGGGTAGAACCCTCATGAATGGCATGGTGCCTTTCTCTTTGTAATGAGTGAGTTCTCGTTCTCTTAGTTCATTTAAGAACTGATAGTTGAAAAGAGCCATACCCTTCTCTCTTACCTACTCCTTTCTCACATGTGACATGCTTTCTTCCCCTTCCTGAGAACCTCACCAGGAGTGTATGCTGGTGCCATGCTTCTTATACAGCCTGCAGAACGGTGAGCCAAATAAACCTCTTTTCTTTATAAATTACCCATCACAGGTATTCCTTTATAGTAACGCAAATGGACTAATACAATATATTATCTAAAATGTCCCATTTTCAAAAAAAAAAAAAATTATGCAAAGAAACAGGAAAGTATGACCCATATACAGGAAAAAAGCAGGTAACACAAACTGCCTATTAGGGTAACCAGATGTCATATTTAACAGGAAAATATTTCAAAATAGCCACCAAAAACATGTTCATAGAACTTAACAAAAGAATGATTAAAGAAGTAAAGGAGGTATAATGACACTGTTGTATCAGATAGAGATTATTAAAAATTGTTAAAAAAAAAAAAAAAAAAGACCCAAGGGGTGAGTGTGGTGGCTCATGCCTATAATCTCAGCACTTTGGGAAGACAAGGCAGAAGGAGTGCCTGAAATAAGGAGTTCAGTATCAGCTTGGGCAACACAGTAAACCCCATTTCTACAAAAGGCTGCAGTGAGTTATGATGACACCACTACATTCAAGCCTAGGCAACAAAGTGAGACTACATCTCCTAAAAATAAAATGAACCAAATGAAAATTCTAAATTTAGTAGTTCAGTGATTGAAATAAAAAATTCAACAGTCTAGGGGCTCAGCAGTAGATTTGAACTGGCAGAAGAATTTTCAAATTTGAAGATAGAGCAATAAAGATTAAGCAAGCTGAAGAATGGAGGGAAAAAATGATACAAATTAACAGAGCCTTAGATAAATATGAGACACCATTAAATGTACCAATATATGCATAATGGAAATGTTAGAGAGGAGAAGAAGAGGAGAGGAAAAACATTCAAATAAATAATGGCTAGAAATGTCCCAATTTTATTGAAAAACAATAACCTATATAGCCAGGAAGCTCAATGAACTTCAAGTAGGATAAACACAAAGAAATACATAAACAGATATATCATACTAAAGATGATAAAAGTCAAAGACAAGGAAAAAACCTTGAAAGCAGCAAAAGGACAATGCATTCCTTATAAAGGAAGCTCAAGAAGATTAACACTCAATTTGTCAGTCACAACAATGGTGATCAGAAGACAGTGGAATGGTATATTCCAAGTGCTCAAGGGAAAACAAAACCCTTGTTAACCAATAAACGTAGACCTCAAAACTATTTTTTAAAAGTGAAGGAGAAATACAGACCTTCAAAGATAGGAAAACTGAATTTGTTGCCAGCATACCTGCCTTACAAAAAATGCTAAAGGAATTTCTTCAGGCAGAAAGCAAGCAACCCCAGATGGTAATTTGAATAGAAAAACAAAAAGTAGCAGTAAAGGTAATTATGGAAGTACAAAAAACAGTACAAATGCATATTTTGTCCCTTTCTTAATTGCATAAGTAATAAGTAAATAATGTATTGTTGAACCTATAACATATAGAAATGTAATATAGGTGTGATATATTTGCTAATAACAGCACAAAGAGATGAGCGGGATCAAAGCTGTATTGGCCAAGAAAATGAGTATAGATGATAAAGTAATTATAACACCACATTTTTTTGGTCTATAACACTATTAGATGTAATATGTATAACAATAATACTACAAAAAGGGAAAAAGTAAAGAGCACTATGGATCACTAAAGTTTTCATGTAATCACTGTAATTAAGCCGGCTTAATTTTGAAGGTGATTTTGATAAGATGTATATGGTAAACCCTAGAGCAACTATTAAAACATGCAAAATAGTAAAAAATTATTAAAGAAATTAAAATGCTATATTAGAAAATACTCACTTCATGCAATAGAATTTAGTAAACGATGAAGAGAAGAACAAAAAAGGCATAGGACACATAGAAGGGTATTAGGGTTCTCCAGAGAGACAGGACCAATGGTATGTAGATGTAGATATAGATATAGATAGATAAAGATAGAGCTAGAGCAAAATGAGAGAGGATTTATTAGGGGAACTGGCTCAAACAATTATGGAGGCTGAGAAGTCCCACGACAGGCTATGTGCAAGCTGGAGACCCTGGGATGCTGGTAGCATGGCTCAGTTCAGTTCCGAAAGCCTCGGAACCACAGAAGCTGATGGCTCAATTCTCCATCTCAGTCAAAGGCCCAAAAACCTGGGGTGGTGGTGGGTGGGATGCTGATGTAAGTTTTGGAGTTCCAAGACTGAAGAGTCTGGGGTTCTGATGTCCAAAGACAGGAGGAGAAAGTGTGTCCCAGCTCCAGTAGAGACAAATTCACCTTTCATATTTTTGTTCTATGGGGACTGCCAACTGATTGGATGTCTGCCACACTGAGGGTGGATCTTTTCCGCCTGCCCACTCAGATTCACATGCCGGTCTCACAGACACACCTCAAAATAATACTTTACAATCTCTCTAGATATTCTTTAATCCAGTAAAGTAGAAACCTAAAATTAACCATCACAGAAAGCAAAATGTAAAATGGTGACATAAATCCAACTACAGTCATGCATTGCTTAACAACATTCTAAGAAATTTGTTATTAGGTGATACATTGTGCAAATGTCATAAAGTGTATTCACACAAACCTAGATGGCTACTACACACTAGGCTATATGGCATAGCCTATTGTTATTAGGCTGCAAACCTGTACAACATGTTACTATACTGAATACTGTAGGCTGTTGTAACATGATATGAGCATTTGTGTATGTATACACAACAGTTTGCAGGACTGCAAATTACTTTGGATAAGTCACTGTGTGAAAGGTAGTGAATGTGAAGGCTGAGGATGTTACTATTCACTACTGTTGACTTTATCAACTCTGTATACTTAGGCTACACTAAATTTATTTTAAAATTTTCTTTAATAATAAAACTTAGTTTGCTGTAACTTTTTTAGTTTATAAACTTTGAAACTCTTAACTTTTTGACTCTTTTATAATAACACTTAGCTTAAAACACATATATAGTTGTACAAAAATATTTTGTTTATGTGCTTACTCTTGAAGAATTTTTCCACTAAACTTTTTTAACTTTTAAAACATTTTTGTTAAAAACGAAGACTCAAATATACATATTAGCCTAGGCCTACATGGAGTCAAGATTGTCAGTGTCACTGTCTTCTACGTCCACATCTTGTGCCAATGGAAAGGTCTTCAGGGGCAAATGCAGGCATGGAGCTGTCGTCTCCTATGATGATAATGCCTTCTAATTCTGAAAGGCCTCTTAAGGCTCTTCTTGAGAAGGTGTTATTCTTTTCAGAAATATGGCCATGCCATGATGATTTGCTTGGTTTGTTTCCTCTTTTTCATCATTGATTTGCTTGTAAGCAGATAACGCACCATGAACATTTCTCTTTATTAATGAAAATCGTTCAATGTTGGGGTTCATGTTTTCAGTTTTTTAAGGAGCTTGTTGGAGTCTGCAAAAGCTTCTGCTAAAGCCTTCACTATAAATTTTTTGAGGGTTCTTCTTTTACTTCTGCAATTAACTTTTCGCTAGCCTTTTCTTTAGCTACCTTTTCCTCCTGCAGTTCCAACAACTTATCGTTAGTAAATTCCTCATGAATCATCTCTAGGAGCTCTTCAGTATCATCCTCACGCACACGCAGGTTCCAGTGTTTGCCATCTCCGCCACAGCCTTGTTGATTCTTGTAACATCCTCATCCTTTGCAAATTCTTTGATATTATGGATGAATCTTTTAAATGTCTTCTTCCAGGTGCCATTTATATACTTCTTGATGACATCACCCTAAACCAAAGCAAGGTTCTTAATGCAGTCATAGACATTGTAATTCTTCCAGAATTGTATCTTCTTCAGTTACAGCAATAGCCTGGGCAAAGGTCCTTCTCAGGTAGAAAGCCTTAAAAGCTGCTATACTTTCTCAGTTCTTTGATTGGATCAAAGAGGTGGTGCTTGTAGGGAGAAACACTAATTTGATATTGGAATAAAGATCACCAATAAGAGGAGGATGTACAAGAGTATTATCAACTGTAAGTAAATTTTTGAAAGTTATGTTATTTTTCAGACAGTACTTTTCCATTTTGCTGGCATAGCAATTCAAGATGGCATCTTAGAAAAGGAACTGGGTCATCTGTGACTTCTTATTTCTCCTCTAGTACACTGGCAGTGTGTGTATTTAATATGCTTGGAGGCCCTGGAGCTCTCAGTGTGACAGATCCCAAAGGAGACTATGATCCTGTCCTTAAAAGGCTTGAACTGGCATTGAGCCTCCTTATAAATGAAGGTCTTTTCAGACATTTGTGTGCAGAATAGGGAGATTTCATCCATATCAAAGATTTGCTATGGCGAGTAACTTTCCTCTATAATCAACTTACCTCTAGTTTCCAAAAATTCTTCAGCTGCCTTCATATCAGCACTCACAGACTGACCACTCACTTTCACATTAGGTAACGAATAATAATTCTTGAGTCATTAACTTTTAAAAAATTTTTTTTTTTAAGAGATGGGTTTTCACTATGTTGGTCAGGCTGATCTTGAACTACTGACCTTGTAATCTGCCCACCTCAGCCTCCCAAAGAGCTGGGATTACAGGCATGATCCACGACGCCCGGCTAATCCTTGAGTCATTTAAACTCCTGAGCTAGCAGTAAATTCAATGTCATAGTCGAGTCTAGTCTTTTCTTCCAAGATCACAAACTTTTTGCTTTGATTGCAATCATTATGGTGTTGAAAGGAATATACCTCTGTATCTGATCTTCAGTCTAAGACGTTAGAAGTTTCTTTATATCTGATATAGGCTCATCTCAAATTTGTGTTAGTCTTGTTGGCTTTGATGAAGCAGATCCTTTAACAGCCTTTAATACTTTGTCCTTGTTCTTCAGAATTTTAGCTATAGTGGAGTAGGACATGCCCGATTGGTGAGCAATAATAATCACTGATTTCCTACATTCATACTCCTTAATCACTTTTAATTTTGTTTCCAGGCCAATCATTTGATGTGGCTTCTTAATGGCAGCGTTATTCATGATTTTTGTATACCTAGGAGTCATAATGAACAAAACAACACAAGATTAAGTCAAGCACAAGGGAAAAGGGTACAAGCAAAAGATAAACACAAGATGGATAAGACTGCTGCTGGCATGACATAGCATACTTTTTTACAGTAAACTATTTTTTATATGTAGAAATACAGTCTAAAGATTAAAAAGTATAGGATACCCAGGCACGGTGGCTCACGCCTGTAATCCCAGCACTTTGGGAGGCCGAGGTGGGTAGATCACCTGAGACCAGGAGTTCAAGACCAGGCAGGCCAACATGGTGAAACCTTATCTCCACTAAAAATACAAAAAATTAGCTAGGCATGGTGGCAGGCACCTGTAATCCCAGCTACTTGAGGCTGAGGCAGGAGAATTGCTTGAACCTGGGAGGCAGAGGTTACAGTGAGCTAAGATCACACATTGCACTCCAACCTGGGCAACAGAGCCAAAAACAAATATTGTATAGTAACCAGTAACAGTCATTTATTATCAGGTATTATGGATTGTATATAATTGTGTATGTTACACTTTTATATGACTGATATCACAGTAGTTTACTCCCGCATCACCAAAAATACATAAGGAATGCCTTGTGCAGTGGCATTACAGTGGCTATGATGTCACTAGGTGTTAGGATTTTTTTTTTAAGCTCCATTATAATCTTGTGGGACAACTGTCATATATATTGTCTGTCATTGACCAAGATGTCATTGTGCAGCACATGATTGTGTATCAATAGCATTAAATATGGATAAATGAAAATTGAATGAAAAGGCAGAGATTAGTAGACTGTATAAAAAATATGATCCAACTGTAAGCTGCCTACAGGAGACACACTAGACTGAAAGATATGAATACATTGAAAGTAAAAGGATGAAAAAATACATATGCAAATAGCAACCACAAAAAAGTTGGAATGGCTATATTAATATTAGACAAAATAGACATTAAAACAGAAAGTGTTACTAGAGATAGGAATATTTTATAACTAAAAAATGATCAATCCACTAGGAAGATTTAACTACTATAAACATATATGTACCTAATAACAGAATACCAAAATATATGAAGCAAAAACAATGAGGTTGGAGAAATAGACCAACAATACAAGTTGAAAACTTTAATACTCCTATTTCAATAATGTACAGAACTGTAGGATATTGGTCAGAGTGGTGGGAAAAATGATAGGAAAGGCACAAACCTTCTTGGAAGGCTGGGAGGTTTTGCAAAAGCTTTGGGAAAGAATTATGGCTGAAGGCAGACTAAGTCTCTTAACCTTGCGCTAATGGCAGAGGGCAGATAACAAGGGAGTGTTAAGGAATTTATCTACATTAGTTTGTTTATCTATTTCTCTGGAAACCAACCTTTGATCATCCACATGCAGGACTGCCCCCTACTTGGGAGGGGGGGATCAACAATGTTAATTACCCACAAATGGTTTGTTCCACACCTTTGTCATTAAATCAATACTCTATAAATGTCAGCTTATCAGAGCTGCACTTTTTCATTGGCAGTGCTAAGCTGTGCTGTCCCCAGCCATAGTCACAGGCAGAATACCTGTGTCTGCATACTACTTTCATCCGTTGCTCGGTCAGAGTCTGCAGGACAGACTGGGCAGCTGGTGCCCCCACGTGAGGAATGCTGTGGCGGATTGTGACAGAACCCTCAAAAATGAAGGTGAAGAGACCACCCAGTCAGTAAGTCATTGGTGCCTGCTTGGGATTTCCAACTTTGTGGGAATTGTTCAAGCTAAGGTTTCATCACGGGACAGCAGTTATCAGCTCAACAGCAACAGTATATAAAAGTGTTGAAACAGCTGTTTAAAGCTAGCAGAGCCTTGGTTTCACAGGCTCAATTAAGAGACCTAATGCAAACTGTTACTTTCCATAACCCCTGGTTCCCAGAATAAGGTATGCTAGATGTAGAGCTCTGGAACAAGCTGGGAGAAATCTTAAACAGCATCATGCCGAAAGGCAATGGGTCCCGGTAGCATCTTTAACGTTATGGACATTAGTTAGGACTGCTTTGGCCCCGCTCTTCACAGAAGAACCTAAAAAGGGAAGGGAGGAGGAACCATCACCTACCTTACTGCCTCCTCCTTCTCCCTCAGCCCCATAATTACCAGGTAAAAGAGCCAAAGAGGAAATGGAGGTTTCCCCTGAGTCCCCTCCCCCCATACACTGGAAAAAGGGCAAGGGGGACACTACAGCTATGGGAACCTGTCTCAGGCAAGTGGCCTTAGAAGGGGAGCTCTTGGCCTGCCTGGTAATGCAAGATCAACAAGACAATCAGGTGTATGAGCCCATTTATTTTGATGCTTTTAAAGAGATGGATGAGAAAAAGCATTAGAGAAAATGAAGCCACTAGCCCATTTAAGAAAGGAATAATTGAAACCATAGCAAACAACTTCCATATAAGCCCATGGGACTGGTCAGTGCTAGCTAAAACAACTTTAGAGGCCAGTCAGTACCTCCTCTGGAGGGCAGAATTTGATGAATTATGTGAACAGCAAGCCTCTTTCTAATAATGGCCACTGTTATTCCTTCCCTACTCCTAATGTGGGTCTCTCAAAATCCTATTTGGGTAGAACAGTAGCCTTTAAAGGGAGAGAAATTACAACGAGCCTATGAATTAGTTGAGGAGCAACTAAAAGCTGGCTGTACAGAACCATCTAACAGCCCTTGGAATTTGTCCATTTTCATCATTCCCAAAAGGTCTGGCTAATGGAGACTTCTGCATGACTTACAGACTATTAATGCTAATCTGCAACCTATGGGACTCTTCAGCTGCAGATCCCTTCCCCCGTGGTGATTCCTTGAGATTGGCCTATAGTTGTTATTGACTTAAAAGACTGCTTTTATGCTATTCCCCTGGCAGAACAGGACAAAGAAAAATTTGCATTTACAATACTAGCTATCAATAATGAAAGGCCAGCTTGCCGATTTCATTGGAAAGTGCTTCCTCAAGGAATACTGAATAGTCCCACTATGTGTCAGTATCATGTAAATCAGGCTTTGCTCCCCAGTAGAAAAGGATTTTTCTAATTGCAAGATTATTCATTTTATGGATGTTATTTTATTAGCAGCCCCAATGGAGCCAGTACTTGTAAGTTAATATGCCTTTATCCAAAGGAATACACAGTTAAGAGGTTTAATCATAGCACCTGAAAAAGTACAGATGTCGTCTCCTTGGAAATATCTTGGATACATAATAACTTCCTGGTTAGTAAGACCCCAGAAGATTAAATTAAATACTAGCAACCTACATACCTTAAATGATTATCCAAAATTACTGAGCAATATTAACTGGTTTTGCCTCAATATTAACTGGCTTTTGCCTCATCAGGGCATAACTACTGATAAATTGCAAAACCTATTTTCTGTCTTAAACGGCAATACAGGGCAAGATTCTCCCAGGTATTTAACTCCTGCAGCAGAAAAGAAAATTGAGGAAATAGAACAAGCTATTTCTCAGAGGCAACTAGATCACATAGACCCACAATAATCAGTTCAATTGTTTGTTTTTCCTACTAAACATTCCCCAACAGGATTACTAGGACAGATGGCCACAGGGCTAAACTTCCTAGAATGGGTTTTTTGCTCACATACCAGGACTAAAACAGTATCTCCCTATATCCAAGCTAGTTAGTAAAGTCATCTGTATGAGCAACAGATGATGCAATCTATTGCTAGATTATGACCCTGATGTCGTAAGAATTTCCTTGAGTAAAAAATTTGAAACAGTCTTGTCTCTATCTCTAGATCTTCAGATAGCACTCTCTGATTATGCAGGCCATATGGAGCGTGCCCTTCCTGCTGACAGACTACTTCAGTTCCTGTATTCCTGTAGTTTTGCCTACAAAAGTAGTTCACTTCCTTATACCTAATGCTTTAACACTTTTTTATCGATGGCTCTGGTAAAAATGAAAAAGTGGCTATTTGGTGGGAACCACATAATTCCTTCACTCGATCTGGATTTACTAGCACTCAGAGAGCTGAGGTTGGAGCCTTAATATTAGCCCTGGAAACCTTTTCTGCTCAGCCCATCAATATTGTTAATGACCCTGCTTACTCTGTTTATTTATTACAGAACCTTAAGACAGCCCTGATTAAGTCTATTCTTGAGCCCACCCTGTGTGTCCTTTATCTTCAACTTCAGCACTTGCTAGATCTATAAACATATCCTATTTTTTATCACACATATTCAAGCCCACAGCTCACTGCCTGGCCCTCTAGCTTATGGCAATAATCAGGCAGACCTACAAGTTATGATGTCACTGCTTGACCAAGCCACGCAATCACATCAATTTTTTCACCAAAACTGGAGAAACATAACTAAACAATTTCAACTAACCCAAAGACTAGCCAAACAAATTATCCTGCAGTGACCAGATTGCCAGCTCACAGGCATGTCCCTCCTTCTACAGCTGTTAACACTAGAAGACTAGAACCTAATCCGTTATGGCAAACAGATGTTACACACATCCCTGAATTTGAACATCTGAGATATGTACTTCTATCCATTGATACCAATTCTCACCTAATTAGCACACATACTCTTCCTGGAGAGTCCACTGATATGTTATTAAACATCTTCTTTTAACTTTTGCATTTACGGGGCAGCCCACAAAAATTAAAACTGATAATGGTCCAGCTTATGCCAGCTCCACCCAACAACAACAGAATATACATTCTTCTAACATGCACAGGAAACAATTTCAATATAGAACATAAGCTAGATCATAAATCTCAATAAATTGAAAAGGACAACTCTCAGAAAGTACATTCTCCCACCAAAGGAATGAGATTAGAAATCAATAGTGGAAAAAGCCTCAGCCTGTAATAGCGGCTCATGTCTGTAATCTCACTACTTGTAAGGCTGAGGTGGGAGGATTGCCTCAGGCCAGGAGTTTGAGACCAATCTGGGCAACATAGCAAGACTTTATCTCTAAAAATTTTTTTTTTAATTAGCCAGTCACGGTGGTGAGTATCTGTAGTAGCAGCTACTTAGGAGGTTGAGGTGAGGAGATTGCTTGAGTCCAGGAGTTTGAGGATGCAGTGAACTACAATGGCACCACTGTTGCACCCCAGACTGGGCAGCAGAGTAAGACCATATCTCTCAAATAAGTAAATTAAAAATTTTAAATTAGTGAAAAAATCAAAAACCTACAAATACGTGAAACTTAACACACACCTAAATAACCAATGAGTCATAGAAGAAATTGAAGAGGAGATCAGAAAACACTTTGAGATTAATGAAAGTAAAGATACAACATGCCAGCATACAGAAAAGCAGTGCTTAGAGGGAAGTTTATAGCTTAAGTGACTAGATTAAGAAAGAAGAAGGAACTCAAATTAATAACTTAACCTTCCATTTTAAGGAAATAGAGAAGAGCAAACTAAATCTAAAGCAAGCAAAAGAGAGGAAATAATAAAATCAGAGTGAAAATTAATGAAATAGATAATAGAAAAATAATAGAGAAATATCAATAGAACAAAAATTTATTCTTTGAAAAAACAAAGTAGACAAATCTTGAGCTAGATTGACTAAGATAAAAGGGAGATGACTGAAATTAGAATCAGTAATAAAAGTAGGATTGTTCCTACTGCACTGACTTTACAGAGATGAAAAGGTTTATAAAAATATAAGTAGTTGTAATCCTAAAAATTAAATAACTGAGATGAACAAGTTCCTATAGAGACACAAACTACTGAAAATAACTCAAGAATAAATAGATGCTTGAATAGACATATAATAAGTGAAGAGATTGAGTTAGAAAAAGAAAAAAAAAAAAAACACAAACTACCACAAAGAAAAGCCCAGACCAAGATGGCACCACTGCTCAATTCTACCAGACAATTAAAAATTAATGTCAATTATCTAAAACTCTTTAAAAAAAAGATGAGGAAGCATTTCCCAGCTCATTTTATGTCGCCAGTATTGCTCTGATACCAAAACCAGAAAAAGACATCACAAGAAAACTACAGACCAATTTCTTATAAATATAGATGCAAAAATTCTCAACAAAATATTAACAAAACATTCAGAAACATATAAATTATACACCATGACCAAGTGAGATTTATCCCAAGAATGCAAGATTGGTACAGTAATATAATACAACATGTTAATAGAATAAAAACCAAAAAATCACACAATATCTCAATACAGAAAGAGTATTTGACAAAATTCAACGCTATTCCATAATTTAAAAACTATCAACAAGGAGAAATAGAAAAAAAATTTTTCCACCAGATAAGGGGAATCTGCAAAAATCTGACAGTGTATAGCTAACATTATACTTAATGATAAAAGAGTGGTTACTTTCTCCCAATGATCAGGAACAAGAAAAGAATGTTCACTCTTACCACTTCTATTAATACTATTTAATACTAATATTTAATTTAATATTAATAATTAATTTAATACTGTGTTGGAGGTTCTAGCCAGGGCAGTTAGGCAAGAAAATGAAATAAAGGACATTCAGATTAGAGAGGAAGAAGGAAAACTATTTCTATTAGTAGATAGCGTAGTCTTGTATATAGAAAATCTTAAGAAATCCACCCAAAATAATTAGAACTAATGAACAAGTTCAGCAAATTTTCAGGATACAAATTAATTGTATTTTTATATACATGCAATTAATGATCCAAAAAGGAAACTAAGAAAACAATACTGGCTGGGTTCGGTGTCTCATCCCTGTAATCTTAGCACTTTGGGAGGCTGAGGCAGGAGGATTGCTTGAGCCCAGGAGTTCAAGACTGGCCTGGACAACAAAGGGAGACCATGTCTCTTAAAAAAAAAAAAATCCCATGCATAAAAAAGAATAAAATATTAAAATATGTAGGAACAAATTTAACAAAAAAGTGTGATATTTATTCCCTGGAAACTATATAGCTGTTAAAGACCTAGATAGATGGAAATTAACCCATGTTCATGCATCAGAAAACTTAATATTGTTAAAATGGCAATATTCCTCAAGCTGATCTACAGATTCAACACTACTATCAGAATCCCTGTGGATTTTTTTTTTTTTTTGTAGAAATTGACAAGCTGATTCTAAAATTCATGTTATTGCAAGGAACCAAACATAGCCAGAAAAATCCTGAAAAAGAATAAAATAGGAGGACTCACAATTCCCAACTTCAAAACTTACCACAAAGCAATGATAATGAAGACTGGCAAAACAATGGAAATATGGACCAATGGAATCGAATGGAAAGTCCAGAAATAGATGCATACACCTGTGGTCAGCTGATTTATGACAAGGGCGCTATGACCATTCAATGGGAATATAAGAATCTTCTCAACAAATAGTGCTGATACAACTGGATAACTGTATATGAAAGAATAGAGTTGGACTCTTTCCCAACCATAAAAAAGAAGCTCAAAATAGATCAAAGACCTAGATATGATAGCTAAAACAATAAAACGTTTAGAAGAAAACATAGTATATCTTCATGACCTTGAATTTGACATAGCATTCTTACATATGGCACCAAAACAATGGACAACTGAAGGAAAAATAGATGAATTGGACTTTATCAAAATTAAAAACTTTTGTGCATTAGAGGACAGCATAAGGAAAGTGAAAGACAACTCACAGAATGGGAGAAAATACAGATTATGTATCTGATAAGGAACTTATATCTAGAATGTAAAGAACACTTATGACTCAATGTTAAAGTAAAATAACCCAGTTAGAAAGTGAGCCAAGGGTCTACATAGACTTTTCTCTGAAAAGGTATTCAGATGACCAATAAGTACATGAAAAGATGATTTACATCATTAGTTATCAGGGAAATGCAAATTAAAACCACAATGAAATATTACTTCACACTAACTGGGATAGCTAGAATTGAAAAGGTAGATAATAACAAGTGTTGCTGAAGATGTAGAGAAATTGGAACACTCATACCCCACCAGTGGGAATGTAATATGGTTCCATTGCTTTGGAAAACAGTCTGGCAGTTCCTGACATAATTAAACATAGAGTTACCGTATGCCCCAGCAATTTTACTCCTAGGTATATAAAAGAACACATATGTCCATGCAAAACCTTACACATAAATTTGCATAGCAGCATTATTCATAATAGCCCAGGGGTGGAAATAACTCAAATGTCTATCAGTGGATTAATAAACAAAATGTGGTATATTCATACCATGGAATATTATTTCGGCCAATACAATGAAGTACTAATACATGTTATAATTTGGATAAACCTTGAAAACATGACAAGTGAAAGAAACCACTTACAAAAGATCACATGTTAGTTGATCCCGTTCATATGAAAGCCTGGAATACAGAAATCTATGGAAACATATTGGATTATTGTTTGCTTAAGGCTGAGAAGGGAATGGGTAGATATGAGAGTAGTAACTGGAGACTATAACCACATGGAGTTTCTTGTTGATACGATGAAAATGTCATAAAATTGACAGTGATGAAGGTTGCACATATCTGTGAATATACTAAAAACCCTTGAAGTGTAGACGTTAAATAAGTAAATTGTATGGTTTGTGAATTATATCTCAATAGAGCTGTTTAAACATAAATAAAAGGGTTAGTGAGAGAAGGAAGAGAAAGAGGAATAAAATATGTAAAATAATGCCGTACTAAAACTTAGAAAAATAATGGCCAGTGTGGGTTTTCCAGTGGCAGTGAGGGAAGGATGCTTCGTCACTGAGTTACCCATGACCTTTATAGAGATGCTGAAGTCACACTGAAAATGATAAATATGCAGATTTACCTCCTTAATATATTGAAATAGAAGAAATTCAGAAACAGATTATAAAGCTTTCTTATATTTATTTAAGGGTCTATGGTTTTCCCAGGGTTCTAAATCATTTGCACACCCTGCTTAAAACTCATAGTGTCCTTGTAAAGTCCAGTGGTAATTAAGGGTTATCACTGTTGCATTTAGAGAAAAAAGGCATAGGAAATTTATGATTTTACTCTGCATATATTCCAGGCTATTATTTCATTTTAAAAACCTTTGTTGTCCTCCAGTAAAAAGTAAGCTCCATGATTCATTTATTCAACAAATGTTTATCAAAACCCTGCAGTGCCCAAGCACTTTTCTAGCTGCTCGGGGTAACTTAGCAAAACACAAAATTTTATATCCTCATGGAAGAAGCATTCTGTTAAGCCAAAACAGACAACAATTAATAAACATAATAAATAAGTAAATCATGTGTGTTTGAAAGTGGCTAGTTTTACGGAGAAAATAGATGGTGAGAACATTGGCTTACTGTGTTTTTATCTATGTCAACCCTGGTACTGAGAGACGCACTGGTCCAGAGAAGCACAATGAATATTTGTTGAATAAATGAATGAATGAATAGGTGTAGTTCAAATTGTATGTTTGTCTTCTAAAGGTAACAGTTGGCGTTTTTGGATTGGTTTTCTTTTCTTTTTTAAAAAAATCACTGTAGCTATAGAAAGAGTTTTACATCTGTCCCCTTTCCCATGAGGCTTTGCTCTCTAAGAGGAGGCTAAGTGTAGTGGTTAAGCACAAAAATCTCTGGAACCAGACTGTATGGATTCAAATGCCAGATTTACTACTTATTATTTCTCACAACTTTAATTATGTTTATGACAATTTTAATATTGCATTCATTTCATTCAACTACAGTTTAAGACTCTGTGTTTTGAAGACCTCCGTGCTACAGATAATTTTGATGATGTGTGTTAAGTTCATCTTGATAATTCCCTTTAACTCTTACATGTAATCAACATTTATTATGTGTCAGTTGTTTGCAAGAAACTGTACTGGGTCCTAAAGGTATTACATAATTATGTGCTTGTTATAGGTAGTATTGATAGACCTTTACTGCCGTCAACTGGAAACTTGATGCAGCTATATTCTGTACAAGAAACTCTTTTGTCAGCTAAGAGTGTCTCATTCACATCTAACATCCTCAGAACCTTACACAGAGATTGGTACATATAGGCATATGGCAAATTTTTATGAATAAAGAAAAAGTTATGATTTATTAATACCAGTCACTTATATATTTACACAGCACACAGTTGCAACTGATTGGGCATCCTGTTTAGTATATATCTGGGCTGTCTGAGGTTGGCCCACTTAGGTCTGGACTCCCTTTCAGAGCAGCAAAGTCTCCATGGACTTTGTAGGTGACTTGTAGCTTGGCAGGAGCCCAGGAAACTGCTTCTGGATCTTAGACATCAGCCAGCCTGGGGCAAAGTTCAGAGAGTGACTCTCTTCTTTGGATGCACTATTGCAACCCTCCTCTGTAAGCTGGTTGTTCATTTTTGTGTTTTGGTTACATTCTCTTATTTCTTCATCTTTTTTGATTCTGCTTTAAAAGTAAAACAACAGTAGGGTTTGTTAAGACATTGCAAATGGTAATTTATTAGCTGTGATATAACAATATCAGGAAATAGCAAGCTCTTTGGCTGTTTATTTCCCTCGTGGTAGATGGAAAGAGTAAGTATAGCAATGTTTCAGTTGCTATGGATACCAAGTCTGAGATAATAGAATCCTTTTAACATAATCCAGTTCCATTAGATTGGCTTTTCTCTTGAATGTTACATCTACCAAATATACTTTCTTTTCTCAGTACAAAAATTTATATCCCTTTCTCTTAATATTGGGAAATATTATTTTAATTTTTACTCCAATTTTGCCCTGAAGTTTATCTTTTTCCTATATCTCTTCTTCACTACATCAGAAAAGATGACATGGAAAAGTAAACTCTATATCTGTCTTTCTTTCTAGCTAAGCAGGAAAACTGATTTAGTTTCACACAGTTACATGCAAGTATCACAACATAATTGGTCCAGGTGTGATGCTTAGATCTTTTAAACTCAAACCACAAAAACTGGATTAATTATAAAAGGCGTATAAACATCACAACATTCTGTTGGTTCACTGAGTCAGATTTCTTCAAAATAGAATCTGTTTGGGATGTATAATTTTGAATACAGCATTAAGTAAATGATTGTTGCAGAGGGAAAAAATCAAGTCTTTAAAAGAAAACACAAAAAGTGGCAGCTTGGTGCATGGGTATAAGAAAAGCCTATTCCCATGTGTGAAAGTAGTCAGACTCCTTGCTAAGAACATATATTTTTAGAAGTTTAAAATATTAGTTAAATCATAATTCATCTATTTTTTAGAGAATTCATTTTAGTGAATTTATAACAACACTAATTTTTTTGAACTCTTGCTTTGGTCTCTCATTCCTAATTCTATCTTGTATTTATCTTTAGAGAGGGGTTCAGTTCATTATGTACATTTAAAATTTCGTGCAATAAATATTTTTTTGGACTGTCATGCTAGTTGCCATGCTGAAGAGGAAACGCCCAACGTATGTGTCATGAGGCTGGATTTTAGTCCCAGCTCTGCCTGTGCTTGTGTGGTCTCAAATGAGTCATTTAACTTCTTGGGTCTTAATTTCATCATCCAAAAATTCAAGGTCAGATGACATTATTTTCCAGAGCCCCTTGACATCCTAAAATGTCTATATTGCTTTGAAATTTATCCACATCTCCAATGGATTTCCAGCATCAAGGTTAGAAACTGTTTTAAATAGGCTTAGTGAGTTCAAAACCAAATAGAAAAGAGAAAGTCTTAGAAGTACAAACCTGCCAGCAACCTTATTTCCATTCTGCACCATATTGACAAGAATTTTAAATTTACAGTGGAAAATAAGGATTAGACCATATTCAGGTGGCTAGTTTCAAAACCTTTATTGTTGGTGATATTTTCTCCAGATGGAAAGTTGGTATGTAAAAGTAATCCTGGCTACAGCTGACATTTATTGTTCCTATAGTAAATTCCAGACACTTTGCCGAGTGATTTGTGTGGTTCAGCCCATCATGCCTCACAGCAACACGTTGAGGCAGGAATTATAATATTCATTTTATAGATTAAAATGGACAGAATAAGGAATGAAAATCTAAGTCATTTGTCCTAAGTGGTTCAACTAGTAATTGGCAGCCCCAGGATTTAAATTCATGCTGTCTGACTTTGTGTATCCCGAGCATAGAAACACTATAATGCACAGATTTTTTTGGGGAGGGGGGGTGTGGCTTATACAGTTGATCCTTGAATAACAAGGGTTTGAATTGTGCAGGTCCACTTATACTTAGATTTTTTTTCAATCAACTGCGGATTGAAAATACAGTATTTGAGGGATGTGAAACCTGTATATACAGTGGGCTGACTTTTCATATATGTGGGTTCTGCAGGGTCAATTGTGGGATTTGAGAATGTAGGGATTTGGGTGTATGCCAACAGTCCTGAAAAGAATCCCTCATGTGTATTGAGGGATGACTAGATACTCTTTTTTGTCATTCTGTTTTGCTTTGAGACAGTCTCACTCTGTTTCCCAAGCCAGATTGTGGTGTCATAATCAGTGACCTTGACCACCTGTGTTGAAGAGGTTCTCACCTCAGCCTTCTGAGTAGCTAGGACTACACGCTCATGCTACCATGCCTAGCTAATGTCTTCCTTTCAAAATTTTTTGTAGAGACAAGGTCTCCCTATGTTGCCCAGGCTGGTCTCTAACTCCTGGTCTCAAGCAGTTCTCCTCCCTTGGCCTCCCAAGGTATTGGGATTACAGGCATGAGCCACCATGCCTGACCTATGCATTCTTTATATGTCTTGACAAACAATCATTATCCCCTTTACAGTCCCCAATCCACTTCTTCTTTGCATGCCTCATCTCAGTGAAAGGTACTACTTGCACTAATTACACAAGACAGACACCTGGAAATTACACTTGATACCTCCCTTTTCCTTTCTTTGCTTACCATCCATGCAACCCATCACTGAGTCCCATCAACTTAATTTATTAAATAGCTCTCAAAATGCATGTATCAGAGTCCCAGAGAAAACCTGGCATACTCAAAGAATTTTACCTAAGGGATTTTAATGAAGGGACCATTTATAGATGTGTGGAAAAACCTGAGACTCTGCAAAAAATGGTGGAGCACCAAAGGGTAGCAATAGTGGATGCTGTTAGCATCTTTATAGGTTGAACTGTGTCTTCCCAAAAACGACATACTGGAGTTCTAACCCTCAATATCTTGGAATGTGACTTTACTTGGAGATAGATCCTTTATAGAGGTAATCACTTTAAAATGAGATCATGGGGTGGATACTAATCCAATATGACTGATGTCCTCATAAAAAGGGGAAATGTGGATACATGTTAACACAAAGGCAGAAATTAGGGTGGTGCTTCTGTATGCCAAGGAACACAAGAGATTGTCAGGAAGCCACTACGAGAGCAGCATGGGACAGATTCACCCTCATAGCCATCAGAAGGAACCAACCTGCCAACCCTCTTTTTCATTTTTTTGAGACAGCATCTCACTCATGTCCAGACTGGAGTGCAGTAATACAATCATAGCTCACCACAGCCTCGAGCTCCTCATCTCAAGCCATTCTCCTGCCTCAGTCTCCCAAGTAGCTGGGACTGCAGGTACACACCACCACACCCAGCCCCTGTTGATGCCTTGATCTCAGTCTTCTAAATTCTATAACGCTAGTTTGTCATACTTTGTTATGACAGCCCTATCAAATACAGCATCCTTTGGCCTGAAGGTGCATGGGAAGAGAACAGTATTCCAGAAAGCAGGTGAGAGCCATGACTGTAGAAGAGGACTGCTTCTCAGGAATTGTGGCCACAGGGAAATGTATTTTTCAGCATTTGTTGGCTAAAGATCACCAATTATTGGCTTACTTTGAAATAATTGTGTTTATACAGGATAGGTGAAATAAATGCTTCATTCTTTTCCTTTGTTTAGTAGTTTTCAGAATAATGGCTTGTTTTCCTAGAAATCTCCAAAGATGACTGTTTTTTTTCTGCATCATGAACTCATAGATTTTTAACATACAAGCATATTGTAATCTATTGCAAGTATTATTTTCTTGCTCATATTGAACTAGTTTTTGGCCAAAAACAGCCACTTTGGGCTGGTTGTTTTGACATTTTTATATAGCCCCAGTGATCTCTGAAAACTTTCTCACTCTCCAATATGACAAGATGCCTGGGCTCAGTTTGATCATTTCTTGTTCCAGACCTGAGAAGAGCCATTTCTCCAAGGAGCTCTGGTTCATTTGAACCAGAAATGGCAGAGACCACAGTATGAATATCCCTGACTTTTGTTGGTGCTGCATCTTGACATTTTTGGAAATGGCAATTGCCTCTTTGGGTGGTGTCTGGTGGGAGGGTATTGTGAGGTGGGGCTTATATGGCTTCTTCCTGTGAATTGACAGATACACACACTGCTCCTCCCATGAAGGCCTAATTTGCTGTCATTTTTTTCTTGCTGGATCACTAGGTTAGGTCAGGAAAACAGAAGTATCTTTAAAAATTCCAGGTATGACAAATTATAATAAGGAGATGCCATAAACTGAATTGTCCCTTTCCACCCTTCAAATTTATTTGTTGAAGCCTTAACCTTCAATGTGATGGTATTTGGAGATAAGGCACTTTGGGAGGTAACTAAGTTTAGATGAAATCATAAGAGTATAACCCTTGTGATGAAATTAGTGCCCTTAAACAAAAAGACACTGAGAGCTTGTGTCCTTTTCCTCTTTCTATCCACATACATTGAGAAAAAGCCATATAATGACACAGTGAGAATGCAGCTGTTTGCAAGCCAGGAACATGGGCCTCACGAGGAACTGAATTAGCCAATGCCTTGATTTTTGGCTTCCCAGCCTCCAGAACTGTGATAAATAGATGTCTGTTGTTTAAACCACCCAGCCTATGGCATTTTTTAAAATTATGTTAACTGTGGTAAAACACATATAACATGAAATTTACCATATTAACCATCTGTAAGTGTACAGTTCAGTGGTATTAAGTACATTCATAATGTTATGTAGTCATTACTACCATCCATCTCCGTAATTCTTTTCATCTTGTAAAACTGAACTCTATACCCATTAAACAATAACTCCTATTCCTCTCTCCCCAGTTCCTGGCAACCATCATTTTACTGTTTATCTTTATGATTTTGAAAATGTGTAGTATTTTTGTTATAACAACCGAGCTAACTGGGACAGCAGTGCCCCACTTCCGGAATCAAAATCTGTATTAGTTAGAGTTCTCCAGAGAAACAGAACCAATAGAATCTATGTATGTATGTATGTATCTGTCTGCCTATCTACTATCTAGCTAGCTAACTATCTAGACAAATACAGAAAGGTATTTATTATAAGGAATTGACTCATGTGATTATGGAGGCTGAGAAGTCCCATGATCGGCAATGGCAAGCTAGCAACACAGGAGACCCAATGTTGTAGTTCTGGTCTGAGTCCAAAGGCCTGAGAAACAAGAGAGCTGATGATGTAAGTTCCAATCTAAGTCCGAAGACCTGAGAATGAGAAGAATCAATGGTTTAGGACCCAGTTTGAGTGCAGAAGACTGATGTCTCAACTCATGCAGTTGGGAAGAGAAAGAAAATTCTCCATTTCTCTGCTTTCTTGTTCTATTTAGCCCCTCAATGGATTGGAAGAGGGCCATCCACATTGAGGAGGGCCATCTGCTTTACTCAGTCTACCAATTAAAATGCTAATCTCATCCAGAATTCTCTCACAGATACACCCAGAAAGAGTGTTTAATCAAATATCTGGGCACCACATGATCTGGTTATGTTCACTCATAAGAAATTTACATGGAAAAGTGAACAGTGTTGGAATTGGGAATGGAAAAAGTTCATGGAAACTTGGAGCAGGACTTTAAAGATAAAATCTCACTCCTCCTGTCCTTTTCCACTACCACCTTTGAGATTCCAGTTTATGTCAACCAAATGTAACTCCAGAAAATCAAAGAAAGGAGATGAGCTAGGAGAGTATCGTATTTGGGAACTTCCCACAAGGAATCTACCCTCTTTAAGTCAGTTTCTACAATAGCTGCTGCAACCACAAACCAAAAAAATCTTTACATGTATTGTTGAAAAGCTACATATGGGTAGGTTTAATGAGTAAGTTATAGACCCTGCCTTGCAAAAATTAACAGTGAAAGAATGAGATCTGCTGATACTCTATTGGCTTTTGTTTTCAGAGTTATACTACTGGTAACCACTGTAGGAGTCAAGGGAAAACTTTCCCTTTGCCCTCTTATGGTTTGTTGAAAAGTCAGTGGACAAAAGGAAGATCAGTAGAAGAAAAGATATATAAATGCAATAATGTGTAAGTCATACAAAATAAATCTTAACCTAATTTCCAGTGAAAAACTTAGGAAGCAAGCAATCTTATTTGTAATATACCAGATGCAGAGCCCAGGACAGAGGATTGAGTTATGAAAACAATGCTTGGAGGATCTGAAATCTTTCAGCATGGACAAGAAACAGAGCTGGACCAGCAAGGGCAGAATCATACTGAGTGTGGCTGTGCTCTGTAGCTGGTGGTCCAGGCTGCTGTGGACATATGTATGTTCCCTAGTCTCACCATGGACACTTCTCTACCTCAGAATCTAAAGGCTCAAAATGAAAGACAAACTCACAGACAAATCAAAACAAGTATCAAAAAGTCACAGAAGCAATAGTTCTGTGACCATAAAACATCTATGAGAAACAGAATAAATTCATCTGACCAGTAGACCCAGGCAAAAATGTCTAAAATTCTTAAAACATTTTTATTTTCCCAACAATTGTAAAAGTAGCTTTACTTTCCACAGATTACCAGTGTCTCGTGAACTTGAAAAGCATTTGGGCTAGTTACTTAATTTATGAGTACTCATGTTTTTATAGCTTAATACTTGGTATACAATATACAAACTGCCATGTGTGCAAATATATTTAAAAATATTGACAAACACAAATAAAGTTCTTATAACTTTAAAATTTTAGTCATGAGATCTATAAAATTTACTAGTTTAAAAGGACAGTTGGATTCAAACTATGTCTTTGTAAATGGAACAAGTTAAAATTTACCTGTCCCACATGGCTGAAGTCCTTACTGAATTTTAGAGAAAACCTGTCAGCAAATTTACATTTTAAAGTACAGAGAGAGACTTTAAGCTTTTATAAGAAGGAGTTTGGGTATGTGAGAGGATGATTAAAGATGGATGCCAAGGTAACACAAAAACATAAGAATTCACCACAGGATTTCATTAGGAGACCAATTTTATTTAGATAAATAGTTTCTAATTTAGCCTCCATTTTCCAATTGGACCACTGAGCTCAGGGTGTAGCCCATTAATAAATTGAACCAACAAAGCATTTGCAGTTTTCAGAACCTACTAATTTTATATGTGAAAAGCAGGTATAGCTAGAAAACAGAGAATTTAGAACCTCACAAATTAAGGATCCCATTTTTACACTGAATCCCAGGTACTCTCCAAGAAAGGAAAGCACCATGACACCAGGCCATGCAATGTTCCATAGTGCCCCTACTACAAAGACGTTTCCCTGAGGCTGGTGGTTGACCCAATGCAAATTAGCCTACTCTGTAATCAGCTCAATACACATAGTAGTCTAGTGATTATGATTACTAACATTACTGTAAAGTAACAGTTTCAAATATTTCTTGATTAACAATGATACCTCTTACATCCCTTATGGGAGTCTTATCCCTCATTGATGAACATTTGTTCCTCATTAGCTCCAAGTGTTCAAACCATGCCTTTTTTATCTAAACACACAAAGAAATGAGTAGCTCCCTGCATTGACAATCATTCACTTTAGCACTGCCAGCCACAGTAATCCCTGCTACCCTAAAACATAAAGACATCAGAGAACTCAGTGCAAAAGAGAACAGAGTTTTAGAACTGAGAGAAACCTGCCCATGACTTTTGGAATTCCACAAGGAAGTCAGAAGCCCTCCCCACAACCCCCCAAAAGAGGATATGTGGTGCCTTTTTCTGTGTTGCTCATGGGGTCTCAGAATCATCAGAAGCTCCTTCCTAGATGCCTTCATGCATTATCAAAGATGGCGAAGAGGCAGAAGGGGCAGAAGTAAATGGGAGAACAATTTTTAGAGGAGCCAGTGTGGGGAGATTTTAAGCTTTCTGAAAAAGCCAATGACATTTTACATTTTTTTCTGGCAAAAATCATATCAATAAAAAAGGAAGCATACAGAGGGGCCAAACATATAATTTAAGAAAAGTTTTAGTCAACTAAAAAAAAAAAACCCCGGAAACACAGTCCAAGAGAGAGTGTGAATATTAACTTTTAATTAAGTTGACTTCTGACCATAGTGTTTTTAAAAATCTTTTAAAATGTCATCAGATTTTTATCTGGGACAAACAGCCAATATACCTGGCTTTGGAACTTCTTTTCTCTTTTCTTTTAAACCAAGGTACCTCTGGAGTAACTTGCCAAAACCAGTAAGCCTTCACCAGTGTTGTGACTTAATAAGGATGCACCAAGTATTTCCCTATCTCCAAAGAGGGCAACGCGGTCCTCACAAGATCCAGAACAGCTCCAAAGACAGCTCAAAAGAAAGCTTTGCTACCCACAAGTGGAGTACAACCTACATTTCTGTTGTGCCATATTCTCTAGGGTCTCAACTTCTCAACTGACCATCTGCACACAAAGACCAACCATCCCATGTGTCCACAGATGGAAGATTAAAGTAGACAGTAAAACAGGATATCAAAAGCTGCCCATTAAAGGGAAAAGGCTGAATAGCAAATGGATCAATAACAAAGGTCAATAGTCATACAAATATCAAACCAAAATTTCATAAACATTTCTACTCCTGAGTTAAAGAACTTAACATTTTCAGAGACTGGTTCCTTGAGTGGGAATCAAACCAATGCCATGGATGTGAAAGCACAGAATTCTAATCAGTAGACTTCTATGAATATTGGTGTAACAGTAACAATTATTGTTTTGTTAACTCCTCTTAAGTATACCTTCCATCTTCTGGCATTCAAATGCATTATTATAAAGTAATAGCTTCAAATGTTTCTTAATTAACAATGATACCTAGTACTATGACAAAATAGAATACTAATACTTAAAGGATTCTGTGGCTCCAAATAAATAGAATAAGTGACACATATCTTTGAAGTCTCATTAATCTTTACTTAGGAGCCATGAGAGCAACACTGACCACTCAGAATATTTAAAAATTTTTGAAACATTAAAAGCCTAGGGGATGAGTTATGGAAAATTTCATTGGAAATCTCTTTTCATAAAGTAAAACAAGGGCATCAATATGAATAAAATAAAGCAGGGTGAGAGTATGACTTTTATTTTTTATTTTGTTTAATTTTTTTAAGATGGGGTTTCACCATGATGGCCAAGCTGGTCTTGAACTCCTGACCTCAGGTGATCCACCCACCTCGGCCTCCCAAAGTACTAGGATTACAGGTGTGAGCCAACATGCCCAGCCGAGAGTATGACTTTTATAACAAGAATGCCCTTCAATTGTAACTTAAATGCTAGCACCAACATTTTCACCATCGTTGGTTTATTATTTCTACTTCAGTAAGAGGCCTTGTATTGTCCTCTAAAACAGTTTGCAAAACCCTAGTAGCTTTAAGAGTCATGTGCTCCGTGGCATGTCATTCTATTGATTGGAAAACACATCTGATAATGAACAAGAATAATTAGCACTTGGAATTGTGTTTTGTAATGCACATGGTGGTTAAGGTACCATCCAGAATACAGAAAACGTAAATTCACAATCCAATGAAATTTGCATATCTATATTCTGTTGAAAAAAGAAACATCACAGGTATAATAACTCTAGGCTATAATTAGCAAATTTTGCTATCAATTATGAAGTATTTTTCTTCCCCCCCCCCCGACTTTTCTTTTTTAAAAAGATGGTGTCTTGCTCTGTCACCCTGCCTGGAGTGCAGTGGTGCAAACTTGGCTCAATGTAGCCTTGACCTCCCAGGCTCAAGCAGTCCTCCCACCTCAGCCCCCCAGGTAGCTGGGACTACAGACACACACCACCATGCCCAGCTAATTTTTGTATTTTTTGTAGATATGGGTTTTTGGCATGTTGCCCAGGCTGGTCTCGAAGTCCTGAGCTCAGGCAATCCACCAACCTCAGCCTCCAAAGTGCTGGGATTACAGGCATGAGTCACCGTGCCTGGCCAAATGAATTGCTTTTTATCAGTTGCATTATAAATGACTAAAACAATGGTTATTTTTTATTCTATAGTTAAAATGACATAGAATAAATTGTTTATATTAGTCCTTAGAACTGAATTCCATTAAAATTCCTAATTCAACAGAGATTAAGCTGTGTAGCAAACTCTGGGTCATCTTTTAGTTCAAAATTCAGAATTCCAATCCCAGGCATTAAAAAATTTCCCTTTGAATAGTTCTACTCACCGGTGCTATTTTAGAGGCCTTAAACTTTCATTTTCCCCCTTCACATGTTAATTTAGTCAGAACAGATATGTGTGACATCTGTGCACGTATGTTCCCTGAAGAATTCTTGGGAGTAGAGGATCAGTCCTGCACCTTTGAATCAGACCTCTTATGATGAACATACTTGAAACCACTGTTTCTGGATCTGAGAAACAACACTTCCTCCTTATCTCTAAAACAATCTGTGTTTTATGTAGTGGGCAATTTAATGAGTTGCTCTTCTCTTGTTTTTTCTACCGTATTCCACTTTGCCAGCTGGGGTCAAGCTTGGGACTCATTCTCTTCTGGGCTTCGAAGTCAGCCTGGCAGGCCCAGCCCCAGAGCTAAGGCCTCCTCACAAAACCAGCTTTGTAACAGGCTCCTTGACTGTGGAGGAAACCCAACGGAGCAGGAAGTTTCTTTAATCAACTCTTGGGAGCTCTGACAAATGCTCTTAGCATTTTCAACAGGCATTCTGATTTCCCTGTGAGGTTTCTATGGCTCCTTAGTCAACATTTTCCAATACTGACTTTGGAAACTTTGAGTAAGTACATCAAGAAATAGTGTCTGTTTCATATGAAAAACTTGTCATTTCAAAAATGACTGGGAATATCAGTTATATTTGGGAGCTCACTGAAATGTCTTCTGCTATGGGCAGACACATGCTTCTGGAGGGGAAGTCCCAGATGGTCGGGAGTTCCCACTTACTGATGCCGATGGTCTGAGGGAGGGTGATGCTCACCACACCACAGTTCATAATCAAAATGCTCCTGATCTGTCAGAGGATCATGGAAAGGTAGGGATGTGGCAAGCCTGAGCCAGTGTCACCTAAAAACTAGCCCTTTTCTGTGGCAGATTTTGTAATGCGTGAATATCACTCAGTTGCCCCATTGGGTGGATCAATTATGTTGTTAAAAATCTTCAAAGTGTTTCTGCCCAAATCCTAAGTCATAAACTTCTGTGACTCTCCTAAATCTTGTATTGTGTCTGCTATGGCTCAGTGTGCATTACTGCAGGGTCAGATAATCCTAGAACTATAGGGGAGGAAAAAGAATTTTTCTACCTTTCATGGTTCTTAACCAGAATTCCCTATATCAAAAGACAGATTAACAAGAAGGAAACAAGCAAGAGTTTATTAATAAGTAATTCCTCTTGCATACGTGGGAGAAAATTAATCTCTAGATCTCTAAAAGGAGTTAAACCTCAGGCTTAATTAAATACCATCATTTGCTGAAATGAAGAAAGAAGGGTATGAGAAAAGTCTTTAGATGGCCCGAAAAAACACTATAAACCAAGCTTGTCCAACCCACGGCCCATGGGCCTCATGTGGCCCAGGACAGTTTTGAATGAAGCCCAACACAAATTCATAAAACTTTCTTCAAACATTATGAGATTTTCTTGTTATTTTTTTTTTAAAGCCATCAGCTGTCATTAGAGTTAGTGTATTTTATGCATGGTCCAAGACAGTTCTGCCAGTGTGGCCCAGGAAAGCCAAAAGGTTGAACACCCTGCTGTAAACAGAGTTAAGGTTTATTGTGCAGATTTAAATATCAGTTTAAAGGCATCAGCCTTCTCCACTGATAAAAAATCTCTTGAGATTTAGTGCTTCTCTTCCTGGTAAAGAGAGGGAGATATCCTTTGAAATAGATGTTTCCTTTATAGATGTAAGTTTCCTTATAAAAGGGCAACTTTGCAGAGCTACTCCTTCCTATGCCTGCAGTTTCTCAAGATAACCAACTGACAATAATCAATATGCTAAAGAGAGATATTTTTGAAGCCATCTTTGCAAAAACTATTTGCAGAGAAATCTGACATAGCTGACTCCACCTTGCTTCTAACTTGGCAAGCTAACTATCTTTGCTCATTCCTATGCATAGGAAAAGCTAGCTATAGGAGGGATTTTGTTCATAGTTTAACATTAAAACAAAAATGATAATAGTCTTTTCCCAGAATAAACCCCTTCATTCTGTAGAAACCAAAAGTACCTTTGTAAAACTCCACAATATTAGAATTATGGTTCAGGAGTCATGTATCCAGAGGTTACGAGACTTTTAACCTCTCCAATTGCTCCTATATATAGCTTCACTATTGCAGAACCTAAAACTGGTGTTTGAGGTATCTTTTAGACCTTGCAACCTTGTATTTTGATGGACCAGCTGGCACCAGCCACCTAGACCAGTAACCCATACCAAGAAATGAACTCAACCAGTCCTCTAACCTCTACTCAGGAAACACTGAGCACAAGAAGAGAGTTTTAACCCCCTATGATTTCATCTCCAACCCAACCAATCAGCATTCACCATTCCTTAGCCCTCTATCCACTAAACTATCCTTGAAAACCCTAGCCTCCAAATTGTCAGGGAGGCAAATTTGAGAATTATCTCTCATCTTCCTCACTTGGCTGGCTCTTTAACAATTAAACACTTTCTTTTCTTTTTCTCTCTCTCTTCCTTTCTCTCTCCTTCCTTCCTTCCTTCCTCCTTTCCTTTCCTTTCCTTTCCTTTCCTTTCTTTCCCTTTTTTTTTTTTTTGAGATAGAGTTGTTTTGCCACCCAGGCTGGAGTGCAGTGGCATGATCATATTGACTCGCTGCAGCCTCCACCTCCTGGTTTCAAGTGATTCTCCTGCCTTAGTCTCCTGCGTAGCTGGGATTACAGGCATGCACCACCACACCTGGCTAACTTTTGTATTTTTAGTAGATAAGGGACTTCACCATGGTGGCCAAGCTGGTCTCAAACTCCTGATCTTAAGTCAGATCTGCCTGCCTCACCTTCCCAAAGTGCTGGGGTCACAGGTGTAAGCCACTGTGCTTGGCCACAATTAAACACTTTTTTTTTTTTTTGCTGCAAACACTCCTACTGTTAGTGCATTGGCTTTTCTGGGCAGTGAGCAAGAAGAACCTGTCAGGTGATTACGTTTTGGACTGGCATATTCTGGTCTCCTACAGTCATATTTTTGGGTGGTGTGTCCTGAACCTCAAAAGAATGATGTATAAAATATTGGGTTACAGTTTGTAGAAAATAAAAGTTCTTCTTCAAAGCTTTCCTCTTAGTTCATTTTAACTAATAGCTTCTTTAAAAGTTAATTTACTCTAGATGCTTTGCTAATACTCCTGAGTATCTGTTAGTCATAATAAATAAGTGTATCCAGTATTCTTAGTTCTTACACTTTAACCTGAATATTTGCCCTGACATGCCTGGACAAGCCCAGGCAAGTCTTAGAGATCATAGCTGCTTCTTCTTTCTTTCTTGGAAATAGTTTTGCTTCTCTAAGTATTCCTTAAGTTACTTTCTCTTTTCCTTTGTTCTCCTCTGCCCTTACCTATTTAGGAAAGTTTTAAGTTGTTAGCCAACTGAGTGCAGCCTAGACTATGAGGCCCAGCTCCAGCCAATGGAAGCAGGGCACAGCAGTAGGGGCCAGTCCATAAGGGATAAATATGTTTGCCCTTCCTTTGTTCAGTGTACTCCCATGGCATACCGCTGGCAAGTGTAACCTTTCTGCAGAAAGTAAAGTTGCCTTGCTGAGAGAAAATTTATATTCGAGTGCTACTTCTTTTGTGGCACTGAAAATTTACATATAATATAATTCAACAGCCATTTGTTTCTAAAGATAGATGAAAATAATTTAAATATAATTTAGATTTCATAATTACTTCTAGAAGTTATTATAAATAGCTAAGAGTTATATGTTATAAATAGGTAAGAATTACCAAATTCACTCTATGCAGTAGGCATGTACCAAGTACCTCTGTTTTTTTTATCTTCATGAGATATCTCTGTGGTAGGTACTATTATTCACTCTTCTTTTTTTTAACTTTTTTTTTTTTTGAGGCTGTCTTGCTCTGTTGCCCAGGCTGTAGTTCAGCGGCAAGATCTCTGCTCACTACAACCCCCGCCTACCAGGTTCAAGTGATTCTCGTGCCTCAGCCTCTCAAGCAGCTGGGATTACGGATGTGCACCACCACACCTGGATAATTTTTGTATTTTCAGTAAAGACAGGGTTTTACCATGTTGCCCAGGCTGGTCTTGAAGTGATTTCTAGTGATCTGCCTGCCTCGGCCTCTTAAAGTGCTGGAATTATAGGCGTGAGCCACTGTGCCCAGCCAGTACTATTTACTCTTATTTTACAAATGAAAACAGAGATTGAGAGAAGATAACTTGACTGGCTAAGAAGTGGTAAAATTCAGTCCTGAACCTAAGGGTACCTTATGCCAAATGTGTGGTTTTAACTACTGTCAAAAGACAAAATTACAACAAATTCAAAGATCTTAATGGGCTTCTATTTGCAATTCTAAAATTGGGCAGCACCTCATTCTGTAAAATGGAATGAGCATTCAGATGAGCTGAGCAGAAGAAGTTGGTTTTGTAGACAGAAAAGGACTGAGGAAAGCAGAAATAGAAAACAAAAAGTGGATGCTTGTTTCAAAAGTTACTTTCCTTATAAAGGTTGAAGCAGAGGAAACTTCTTTATTATGCTGGCTAACTCTGGCTTGTGTGGGGATTGGCTGTTTTCTCTCATTCTTTTGATTTCTTGGAAGGTCAGATACATGCTTAATTTAGGCTTGGTGCTGTGGAACTTTAGCATGAGTGACTCCATTTTGGTTTGGGCTGTTGAGCATAGTGCAGAAGCCCAATTCAAACAAATGTCCTCCTATAAATTTTATTTAACATTACTGTAACCACAGTAATCAAGAAGGCAATAACCACAGTAATGAAGAAGGCAATGAATCCTTTTTGCCTGCTCCCCAGATAGAGCCAATTTATCAAGGCTGGGGAACTGGAAATAGAGAAAGAATTTTACACACATAAAGTCAGCTAATGGGAGACTGGAGTTTTATTATTACTCAGTTCAGCCTCCCTGAGAATTTGGGAGCTAGGGTTTTTTAAAGATAGTCTGAAAGAAAAAAGGGAGACTAGGCAGTGGGTGCTTGCTGCTGATTAGTTAGGGGTGTCATTATAGGTGGGGTACAGGAGTGGCTGAAGGGTCCGGGTAGAGCCGTGGTCATCAGATATGCCAAAAAAAAAAAAAAAGCTACAAAAGATATCTCAGAAGGCCAATCTTAGGTTCTACAATAGTAATGTTATCTGCAGGAGCAATTGGGGGTTTCTTTTCTTGTGACCTCTGGGACAATGGCTGGCAATGATCATTTATGACTGCTCCTTAGCAAGATTCACCCTCCTCCATCCTCCTAGCCAAGTGGTCTCTTCATTGGCTTTACAAATGTGGCTGAGTTTTGGGGAGGGTCTATTCTCATTTAAACTATAAACTAAATGTTTCTCAAAGTTAGCGTAGCCCAAGCCGGGGAATAATTGAAGGCTAAGGGTAAGAAGGGGTTTCGCTACCATAATTTTCTCACTGTTACAATTTTTGCAAAAGTGATTTCATTACCATGCTATTGTTTTTACCCCTAATTGTTTTGTTTTTACTTTCTCGTCAAAATCTCAGCTTATTTTCTCCATTTCTCTGGCCTTTAGGAAAGCTCTAACCTTTCTCTTGAATCTCAAGTTCATCTTTTTTTCTGAGCTTTAAGTTATTGTCAGGAGAAATATAATTAAAAATAAAATCTTCTCTCAATGGAGAAAACCTCTCTACAAAGGCAGAAGAGGTAAAAAAAAAAAAAAAAAAAAAAAATTGTACTTTGGAAAAAGTATAAAACAAAGTGATATGTGTCACAAGCTACCCATTGAAGTGATTGCAAACACAAAAAGAAATATTACTCATATATACCCAAGTGGAAGATACATTGGGTAGATTTTGCAATTTGCAGGCAACTAACAAGTTAGACCCATCTCCTCCCAGGACACTGGGAGATGGGACCTTATCTTCCTTGATGGTTACATTTCAGAGAGATGGTTTCTGGGTCCTTGAGGAAACATTCCTGAGTTGTGGGATATATGTAACTCTTTTAATAGCTAAATAAACCTCTTGCCTATTTAGCCATTAGAAAAAGTTACATACATTTTTGAAGACTGAAGAAAGAAATTCTGAAAAATGGGACGGGGGAAGGATTAAATTTATTTTTAATTTGTATTTTCCTTTTATACTATTTAAATCCTAACTCTTCAGGATTCTATTGACTTTGACCCACCCTTCTCCCTACATCCAGCTTTTGCTGTCACTTCCTCTTCACTGCCCCTGCTCCAACAATTTCCTTAAAAATTTGCCTTACTGACTTCACCTGGGATTTTACTTCTCTCATCTGGAGTCTTCAACCACCCTAAAGCAGCTACCATTCCTGGACACTAGTCTCTTAAGTCTATTTCCTTTCCTTGGAAACAGCACTAGAATAATCATTAGCTTAGCTTTTCTCCAACTAAATCTATATTTCACTTACTCTGGAGGCTAGACTGGGATGACTACCAAATACACGAGCTGTGGTGAAGACTGCCCCACCCCAGCATTTAATGACTCAGATTATGATTTTTCAGAAGAGGTCAACCACTAGGAAGAATTGAGAAAAAGGTAAAAGTGGCCTATCAGACATAGATCTACCTTCCAGTTAAAAGACTGGGGTGGCAACTGAAGTAGGGTGCAATTAATTTACTGCTTGAGTTTTATATAAATCAAGTCTCAGTGGAATCTCAGGCTTATGAATTGCATTGTTCAGTATTGGAGTTGTCTCCTGAGGGTGCCTACCCTCAGACAATTTCTGTCCTTCGGGAAAGATAATCTCAAACATTACATTGTAAAATCTGATAGGATATTAGCCAGGTTTGCAACCATTAAAAAATTTATGTCAGCAGAACTGATGGCCAACATGTCTCTGTTCTTCAAACACTCAGCTGAATTGGTTTTAAGGTCTTACTGGTTTCCTCGTTAATTAATGAGTTAAATAAAGTCTTTGATGAATGTTTATTTTATGTTTTTCTGAGAATGAGTGATAGTTTTAACTTTTTGAAAAATTATATTTTAGTCTTAAGTTTTAGAATTTTCTGGGGTGGGGGGTCCTATTAAGGGAAGGTGCCAAGCTCCCTGGGAACCAAATCTAAAACTCCAGGGATTTTATAAGGTGGGTGTTATAAGGTGGAAACAAGGACTTCAGGTTACTTTTTTTAAGTGTTGGAATAGAGGGATCTCCTTGTGCTGGAATCTCTTGCTTTCAGAAGAAAAACTAAACCTGGTCTGTTTTAGAATCTATCTGCTTTCTTAAAGTTTCAGTTTGATTATGTTGCATTTAGTGTGAGTGACTCCTCTTTTGTCTGGTATAGTCTGTTGGAGCCTAGTGTTTAAGCTCGGTCCAAAATAGAGGCCTCCCATTATTTTCTTTAAAAAGCCTTCCCTTTTGAACAGGTTGTGACTTAGGTGAGAGTGTGACCAAAACTTAGGGCTTTGGTGCCCCTCTCAGTTACCATCATTTTGGGTTTCAGGTCTCAGCTCGTCATTCATAGGTTATTATGTCCTCATGGTCACACATTTCTTTGAGTTTTTGTTGTTCCAATCAAAGAGAGACCATTTGCCATTCTGTGGATGGCTGCATGAAAACATTTAAAACTTCTGAGAGAATACAGTGTGCCAGGAAAACTATTATGACTATCAGGAAGATAATACCAAGAGTTTGGAGTATGTTCCTTAGCTAGGGTCCCCATGAATAAAACCAACAAAATTAAGTAGATCAAAGAATGAGCTAGTTAGAGTCTGCTCTTTTCAACTAAGGAGGCTGTTTTGTTAATTTTCTACAACTGAATCTCTGTAATACCCAATACATTCCCCCATGTGAAACAAGAAGTGTCAGCAACTGTACAGATACTTGTCTGTCTACCAGTAAGTAATCTAGGGCACTTGTATTATCTAGCACAGCAATAGGTTTAAACTGACCTCTCCTAAACACTGCTGCTATGGTTTGAATGTTTAGTCAAATGTTTTGTCCCCTCACAAACTCATGCATTGGAAACTTATTTATCTATGCAACAATGTTGGGAGATGGGGCCTGATGGGAGGTGTTTAGGTCCTGAGAGCTCTGCCCTCATGAATAGATTCATGTTATAAAATTGTGTTTGGCTCCTTCTTGCTCTCTCTCTTTGACCTTCTGTCATGAGATGATGCAGCAAGAAGATCCTTGCAAGAAGCTGGCACTTCAATATTGAACTTTCCAGCCTTCTGGAAATAAATTTCTCTTTATTAAAAATTACCCAGTCTGTATTATTTATAGCAGCACAAAATGGACTAAGACAGCTTCTATTTATTTATTTATTTATTCATTCATTTACTAAATAATCATTAAACACTTACTATTGTAAGACACAGTGCTAGATACTATAAATACAGTAATGAAAAGACTAAAGGCCCTATCCTTAGGCAGTTTAGACAAAAAGTCAGTAACCTAATAGAGTAAGTAATATTTTCAAAAGTGATAAGTGCAATGAAGAGGACAAAACAGGGTTGGAAAGAAGAACTATTATAGATTAGGTGGTCAGGGAAGCCCTTGTGAAGGAAGTGGCAGGGAGTCAAGAAAGAGCCATGCCTGGGAAGATCTAGGGAAAAGCATTGCAGGCAGAGGGGGCCATAAAAGCAAAGGTCTCAATATGAGAACACACCTGGCTGGTTTGAGAAGAGGTCAGAAGCCAGATCACCATGGGTGTTGCAGGCTGTGGGAAGACTGCACTTTACTGAAAGCATGATATGAAACCACTGGAGAGTTTCAAGCAGGAGAGTGGCATGATTGTGAGTTATCTTCTGTAGGGACTATTTAGACTGCTGGGCATTCAGAAGTCAGACAAATATGGGGCTTTAGGAAAGCTGTTTCATCTCTCTTAGCTACAGATTCCTTATCTGTAAAGTCAGTAAAATGATAATTGCACTACAAGATTGTTGTGAAGATAAAGTGAGACTGAAATCCTGCACACCTTTCTTTCCTGATGGAATCATGGCTCACTTAGATAAGTGTGACTGCACTAAGCCAGGCTGGGCTGACTTAGCCACTTGAAGATCCAGATGACATCTTCTGAATGATCCTTGCTTTGTCTCTGAGTTCAGAGAGGGGAAAGGGAGGTAGAATTCAGCTGGATAGGGAACAGGGGTGGAGGTTAGAATAAGAATTTAAATGCATGCTTTATGAGCCCTGACAAGTCTGCAAGTCTATTGAGTGAGGAACAGGTAAACCTGGTTTTTGTTTTTGTGTTTTTTTAGTAGCAGGTAGATGCAAAATAATCCTATTATTCTTGTGAAAGCCAGAACAAAAGAAAGAAGAAAAGAAGAAGGAAGAGAAAAAGAAAAGGAAAGAAGGGGAAGGGGAGGGGAGGTGGAAAGAGAGAGAAGGAAGGAAGGAAAGAATGAAAGAGAGAGAAAGAAATATCTATATTGCAGATAAGCTTGGGCTAAATAAGTAACTTCACAGATAAATTTTTTTATCTTCCTTTTGAAGATGTAATAGCTTTCTATCCCTCTTGCTTAGGGAAGTTCTTCCAGCTTAAAGTTAGGTAAGGGAAACCTGGTCTAGAAAAACTCTAGAAAGAGATAAGAAGCTTTGGTTTTTCAGAATGTCTGAAAAACCTTTGACCCTTACTTGGTGGGGTGTCAGATGAGACATTCTATACCTGGCAGAGCACCTGATGTAGCAACAACCCTATGAAGTTGATATTATCTCTCTTATTGTACAGATGTTGCAACTGAGGCCCAGAGAGCTTAAGTAACTTGCATACAGCTGGTAGGTAATGCAGCTAGTACTAAAAGCAAGTTCTATTTGACTCCAAATCCCCCACTTGTAAGGCACACAGTAGATATCTATTAGCATTTTCATATGGTTTGACCAATACTAAGTAGCAATTTTTGAACTCAAAATATTTGAATATTTTGGAATAAAAAATAAACTCTTTGTTACATTTTCTATCCCCTGTAAATTGATTCCCTGCTTGGGTGGAAAAAACACATGTAGATTTTATAATAGACATTTTAGATTTGAGATCTATAATCTTCTGTTCTTCTAGAGAATAAATATTCCTGATATGTTAAAAAAAAAGTCAGGTTCATTTAATTTCCCCTAAACAATAAAACATGTTGTTGAAATTTGTAGGAGATCTATCAGGGTGGTGGGAAAAATTATAGGAAAGATGAAAAACTTCTTGGAAGGCCACAGGATTTTGCAAAAGCTTCAGGGAAAGGATTATAGCTGAAGATAGCTAAATCCTCTTACCTTGAGCTAATGGCAAAGGGCAGATAACAAGGGAGTGTCAAAGAATTTATCTACATAAGTTTGTTTACCCAACCCAGAGTCGACAATGTTAATTACCCACAAATTGTGTTTGCTCCAGGCCTTTGTCATTAAATCTGTACTAAAATAAATATGAGCGTCTCTGGCTTATTGGGGCCACACTTTCTTGTTGGTGGTGCTAAGCAATGCAGTCCCCTAGCAGTGCTCACAGGCAAAATACCTGTGTCTCCATATTCCTTTCCTCTGTCACTTGGCCAAAGGCTGTGGGACAGACCTGGCAGAAATTCTGCAAGAGAATAGATTTTCTTTGCATAGAATTAACTTATGAGACTGGCTCAAGCAAACATATTTCAGATTTATTTTTGTTGATTAAGAGTACCAGCTGAAGTCAGATGGCAGAGAAGCTTCACATGCCCAGGGAGTGTTTTCTATTCAGAACACTGCCAGAAAACAACAATTAATAAGGACTGCCTTGGCTTTTTGCCTTGTAGTAGTTCAGGTCAGATTTTGCATCTCATTGGGTCTGACAGCCATTTATCTGCCATGTGACTTTCTGTAATCTCAGGAAAGTCTGTCTTCCTACCCTTCAATTGACAGGGTGGGACCTAGGGCATTAAGACTCAATAAGGAATTTGTGTATGTGAGAAAGAGTGAGGGAAAGCAGAGAGAAACTTTATTATTATTTTTTATTGTACTGTAGGTTCTGGAGTACCTGTGCAGATCATGCAGGATTGTTGCATAGGTACATACATGGCAAGGTGGTTTGCTGCCTTCCTCCCCCAATCACCTATGTCTGGTATTTTTCCCCACATTATTCTTCCCTGCCCTCCTCACCCCTCGCTGTCCCTCTCCTAGTTCCCCACAACTGACCACAGTGTATGATGCTCTCCTCCCTATGTCCATGTGTTCTAATTGTTCAACACCCGCCTATGAGTGATACCATGTGGTGTTTGATTTTCTGTTTTTGTATCAATTTGCTGAGAATGATGGTTTCCAGATTCATCCATGTCCCTATGAAGGACACAAACTCATTGTTTTTTATGGCTGTGTAGTATTCCATGGTGTATATATGCCACGTTTTCTTTATTCAGTCTATTGTTGATGGACATTTGGGTTGGTTCCAGGTCTTTGCTACTATAAACAGTGCCGCAGTGAATATACGTGTGCATATGTCTTTATAATAGAACAATTTACAATTCTTTGAGTATATAACCAGTATTGGGATTGCTGAGTCAAATGGAATTTCTATTTCTAGGTCCTTGAGGAATCGCCACACTGTCTTCCACAATGGTTGAACTAATTTACACTCCCACCAACAGTGTAAAAGTGTTCCTACTTTTCCACATCCTCTCCAGCATCTGTTGTCTCAAGTTTTTAATGATCACCATTCTAACTGGTGTGAGATGGTATCTCAATGTGGTTTTGATTTGCATTACTCTAATGACCAGTGATGATAAGCATTTTTTCATATGTTCGTTGGCCTCATAGATGTCTTCTTTTGTAAAGTGTCTGTTCATATCCTTCCCCTACTTTTGAATACGCCTGTTTGTTTTTTTCTTGTAAATCTCTTTTAGTTATTTGTAGATTCTGGATATTAGCCCTTTGTCAGATGGGTAGATTGCAAAAATTTTTTCCCATTCTGTTTGTTGCCAGTTTGCTCTAATGATTGTTTCCTTTGCTTTACAGAAGCTCTGGAGTTTAATTAAATCCCATTTGTCTATTTTGGCTTTTGTTGCCATTGCTTTTGGTGTTTTAGCCATGAAGTCCTTGCCTATGCCTGTGTCCTGAATGGTTTTGCCTAGGTTTTCTTCTAGGATTTGTATGGTGTTAGGTCTTATGTTTAGATCTTTAATCCATCTGGAGTTAATTTTAGTGTAATGTGTTAGGAAGGGATCCAGTTTCTGCTTTCTGCATGTTGCTAGACAGTTTTCCCAAAACCATTTATTAAACAGGGAATCCTTTCCTCACTGCTTGTTTTTCTCAGGTTTGTTAAAGATCAGATGATTGTACATGTGTGGTGTTGCTTCTGAGGCCTCTGTTCTGTTCCATTGGTCTATGTCTCTGTTTTGGTACAAGTACCATGCTGTTTTGATTACTGTGGCCTTGTAGTATAGTTTGAAATCAGGCAGCGTTATGCCCTCCACTTTGTTCTTTTTGTTTAAGATTGTTTTGGGTATGCGGGCTCTCTTTTGGTTCTATATGAAGTTTGAAGTGTTTTTTTTCCAGTTCTGTGACTTGATGGGGATAGCACTGAATCTATAATTTACTTTGGGCAGTATGGCCATTTTCACAATGTTGGTTCTCCCCAACCATGAGCATGGAATGTTTTTCCATCTGTTTGTGTCCTCTCTTATTTCACTGAGCAGTGGTTTGTAGTTCTCCTTGAAGAGGTCCTTTACATTCTTTGTTAGTTGTATTCCTAGGTATTTTATTCTCTTTGTAGCAATTGTGAAAGGGAGTTCACTTTTGATTTGGCTCTCTCTTTGTCTGTTACTGGTGTATAGAAATGCTTGTGATTTCTGCACATTGATTTTGTATCCTGAGACTTTGCTGAATTCGCTCATCAGTTTCAGGAGATTTTGGGCTGAGATGATGGGGTCTTCTAAATATATAATCATGTCATCTGCAAATAAAGACAATTTGGCTTCCTCTTTTCCTAAGGGAATACCTTTTATTTCTTTTTCTTGCCTGATTGCTCTGGCTAGAACTTCCAATACTCTATTGAATAGGAGTGGGGATAGAGGGCATTCTTATCTAGTGCCAGATTTCAAAGGGAATGCTTCCAGTTTTTGCCCCTTCAGTATGATATTGGCTGTGGGTTTGTCATAAATAGCTTTTATTATTTTGTGTTATGTTCCATCAATACCTAGTTTATTTAGGATTTTTAGCATAAAGGGCTGTTAAATTTTGTTGAAGGCCTTCTCTGCATTTATTGAGATAATCATGTGGTTTTTGTCTTTGATTCTATTTATGTGATGGATTATGTTTCTAGACTTGAGTATGTTGGACCAGCCATGCATCCCCAGGATAAAGCCTACTTGATCGTATTGGATAAGCTTTTTGATGTGCTGTTGCAATTGGTTTGCCAGTATTTTATTGAAGATTTTTGCCTCTATGTTCATCATGGATATTGGCCTGAAGTTTTCTTCTTGTTGCGTCTCTGCCCGGTTTTGGTATTAGGATGATGTTGGTCTCATAAAATGAGTTGGAGAGGATTCCCTCTTTTTGGATTGTTTGGAATCGTTTCAGAAGGAATGGTAGCAGCTCCCCTTTGTATGTCTGGTAGAATTCGGCTGTAAACGCTTCTGGACCTGGATTTTTTTTAGTTGGTAAGCTATTAATTGCTGCCTCAACTTCAGCCATTGTTATTAGTCTATTCAGGGTTTCAACTTGTTCCTGGTTTAGTTTTGGGAGGCTGTATGTGTCTGGGAATTTATCCATTTCTTCCAGATTTACTGGTTTGTGTGCATAGAGTTGTTTGTAGTAATCTCTGATGGTAGTTTGTATTTCTGTGGACTCAGTGGTGATGTCCCCTTTATCATTTTTTATTGCATCTATTTGATTCTTCTCTCTTTTCTTTTTTATTAATCTGGTTAGTGGTCTATCCATTTTGTTGATCTTTTCAAAAAACCAACTCCTGGATTTGTTGATTTTTTTTTTGAAGGGTTTTCTGTGTCTCTATCTCCTTTAGCTCTGCTTTCATCTTGGTTATTTCTTGCCTTCTGCTAGCTTTTGAGGTTTTTTTATCTTGCTCCTCTAACTCTTTCAATTCCGATGATAAGGTGTCGATTTTAGACCTTTCCTTGCTCCTCATGTGGGCATTTATTGCTATAAATTTTCCTCTAGGCAGTGCTTTAAATGTGTCCCAGAGATTCTGGTATGTTGTGTCTTTGTTCTCGTTGGTTTCAAAGAACATCTTTATTTCTGCCTTCATTTCATTGTTTATACAGTTAACAGTCAGGAGCCAGTTGTTCATTTTCCATGAAGTTGTGTGGTTTTGAGTTTGTTTCTTAATCCTTAGTTCTAATTTGATTGCACTGTGGTCTGAGAGACTGTTTATGATTTCCGTTCTTTTGCATTTGCTGAGGAGTGATTTACTTCCGATTATGTGGTAGATTTTAGAGTAAGTGCGATGTGGTGCTGAGAAGAATATGTATTCTGTGGATTTTGGGTTGAGAGTTCTGTAAGTGTCTGTTAAGTTCGCTTGGTCCAGATCTGAGTTCAAGTCCTGGATTTCCTTGTTGATTTTCTGTCTTGTTGATCTGTCCAATATTGACAGTGGAGTGTTAAAGTCTCCCATTATTATTGTGCGGGAGTCCAAGTCTCTTTGTAGGTCATTAAGGACTTGCTTTATGTATCTGGGTGCTCCTGTATTGGGTGCATATATATTTAGGATAGTTAGTTCTTCTTGTTGTATTTATTCTTTTACCATTATGTAATGCCCTTGTCTCTTTTGATCTTTGTTGGTTTAAAGTCCATTTTATCAGAGACTAGGATTGCCACCCCTGCTTTTTTTTGCTCTCCATTTGCTTGGTAAACCTTCTTCCATCCCTTTATTTTGAGTCTTTGTGTGTCTTTGCACGTGAGATGAGTCTCCTTAATACAGCACACTGATGGTTCTTGGCTTTTTATCCAATTTGCCAGTCTGTATCTTTTGATTGGGGCATTTAGTCCATTTACGTTTAATGTTAATATTGTTATGTGTGAATTTGATCCTGCCATTTTATAACTGGTTTGTTGTTTTGCCCTTTGGTTGGTGTAATTTCTTCATTGCGTCATTGGTCTTTACCATTTGGTTCTTTTTTCCAGTGGCTGGTACTGGTTTTTCCTTTCTGTATTTAGTGCTTCCTTCAGGAGCTCTTGTAGGGCAGGTCTGGTAGTGACAAAATCTCTCAGCAATTGCTTGTCTGTAAAGGATTTTATTTCTCCATCACTTATGAAGCTTAGTTTGGCTGGATGTGGAATTCTGGGTTGAAAGTTCTTTTCTTTAAAGATGTTCAGTATTGACCCCCACTCTCTTCTGGCTTGTAGTGTTTCTGCAGAGAGATCTGCTGTGAGTCAGATGTGCTTCCCTTTGTGAGTAATCTGACCTTTCTCTCTGGCTGCCCTTAGTATTTTTTCCTTTGTTTCAACCCTGGTGAATCTGACGATTATGTGCCTTGGGGTTGCTCTTCTAGAGGAGTATCATTGTGGTGTTCTCTGTATTTCCTGTATTTGAATGTTGGCCTCTTTGCAAGGTTGGTGAAGTTCTCCTGGATAATATCCTGAAGAATATTTTCCAGCTTTGGTTCATTCTCCCCGTCATCTTGCAGTATACCGATCAAGTGTAGATTAGGTCTTTTCACATAATCCCATACTTCTTGAAGGCTTTCTTCACTTCTTTTTACTCTTTGTTCTCTTTTCTTCCCTTCTTGTTTTATTTCATTAAGTTGATGTTCAATCTCTGATATCCTTTCTTCTGCTTGATCTATTTGGCTATTGAAACTTGTGTGTGCTTCACGAAGTTCTTGTGCTGTGTTTTTCAGCTGCATCACGTCGTTTATGTTCTTCTCTAAGCTGGTTATTCTAGTCAGCATTTTGTCTAACCTTTATTCGAAGTTTTTCGTTTCTTTGCATTGGGTTAGAACATGTTCCTTTAACTCAGAGGAGTTTGTTATTATTGACCTTCTGAAGCCTGCTTCTGTCAATTTGTCAAATTTGTTCTCCATCCAGCTTTGTTCCCTTGCTGGTGAGGGGTCGTGATCTTGTGGTGGAGGAGAGGCATTCTGGTTTTTGATGGTTTCATTCTTCTTGCACTGGTTTTTTCCCATCTCATCGGAGTTACATAGTTTTGATCTCAGCTGCTTGGGGAGGCGGCCTTTCCTTTGTTTGCCTGCAGAGATGCTGCCGGGCTGCCACAGGTTCAGTGGAGCTGCTGCATCTTTATTTGCTCAGGAAAGTTAGGCCAGCTTCTGCAATGGCAGCTGACTCTCCCCCTGCCAAGCTGGATCATTCCTGGTCTCTAGGTGCGAAACTCTGGTGTGAGAGTTTTTTTCAGTCTGCTGGGCTTTGTCAAGGATGTGGGGGGGACCTGTCCTGCTGTATGGGCTGTTTCCCTGTTTTCAGTTCCCTTTCCCTCTTGGGGGAGAGTAGATCTGTCCAGTCAGCTTTCTGATCAGCCAGTGCTTCCACCTAGATCTTTGCTGACAGCCCCGGTGCTGGCCAAAGTTGCTGTTCTGCCCTGTTCAGGCAGTTCACTGAGGCTGTTCAGCCTGGCAAAGATCTCCTGTTCTCTGGGCTGTAGAGGGCTTGGGTAGAGCACTGTGGCCGAACCAAAGTCCCAGAGGGGGAGATCCCCTGGTCCTCTGGCAGTGCCCTGCCTTGCCTCAACTTGTCCTATTTGGCTTATACCCACTGTCCAACCAGACCCACAAAATGAACCTGGTACCTCGTCTCTCCAAAATCTATATGTTGGAACCCTAATCTCCAATATATTGGGAGGGTTAGTTTAGATCATGAAGGTGGAGCCCCCATGATGGGATAAGTGCCCTTGTGAGGAGATTAAGGGACCAGAGTACCTTCTCTGCCATGGGAGGACACAGCCAGCTGTCAGCCAGGAATAGGGCCCTCACCAGAGCCTGCCCATGCTAGCACCCTGATCTCAGACTTCCCAGCCTCCAGAAATAAATTTCTGTTGTTAAGGCTATGGTTGTTTTTTTTTTTGTTTTTGTTTTTGTTTTTGTTTTTTTTTAATAACAGGCCAAACTCACCCCCACTGAAATCAGTTTAAGCAAAAGGGCTTGTAGAGGAAGAAAAATAATTTTTTCTTCAACCCCTATAAGTTCTTGGTTGGAACAGACCTTGGTGACAAAAGACAGATTAACAAGAGAAAAACAGAATTCTGTTAATGTGTATATTTTATATATGCATGGGAGACATCCAGGGAGTCAATAGTTCTTAAAGGTGTAGCTTTGAATTCCAGCTTATATAGTTTCTTCAACAAAGAACATGTTTTTAGAAAAGTGATAAGGTAAAGGAAAAGGAGTTTCTAGGGGCAGTAAATTGTGGGAAGGCAAATAACTGGCAGTTAAAGGTGAGTCAGTAAAGCTTATTCATGTGGATTCTTCTGGTACCATCTGCAGGTCAGTATTTCCAGAGTTCTGTGCAGTGGTTAACCTTTGTTTTCCCTGGGGAGACAGAATACCTCTGTCTTTGTAAAGCTGTGCCCTGCTTTTAGGCAAAAAAAGGGAGTGTATAGAGCTTTCCTGAATCTGCTCCTTCTTAATTGCCTTTAGTTCAACAATTATTCACATTTTGAGGTGGGGGCATATTCTGGTCCCCCACAGGTTAAAAGGACTTTATTGAAAGGACAAAAAGGTAGTTTAGAATACTGCAGATCCAAGATGCAGCTAAGCCAGGAACAGATTGGAACCAAGGCCTGAAACACAGACAATAGTGTATCACATTGCATCTGCCTCATTCTTCTTTGTCTTGCTGTAGACCAACTTCCTGTGTTTTTCTGGTTCACTTTATGGAAAATTAGTCTTCCAACAGCTTTTTTTTTTTTTAAGACAGAGTTTTGCTCTTTTTGCCCAGGCTGGATTGTAATGGCACAATCTTGTCTCAATGCAACCTCTACCTCCTGGGTTCAAGTGATTCTCCTGCCTCAGCCTCCTGAATAGCTGAGATTACAGGCATGCGCCACCATGCTTGGCTAATTTTATATTTTTGGTAGAGACAGGGTTTCTCCATGTTGATCAGACTGGTCTCAAACTCCCAACCTCAGGTGATCTGCCCATCTCAGCCTCTCAAAGTGCTGGGATTACAGGTTTGAGCCACCCTGCCAGGCCTCCAACAGGTTTTGAGTCTAAATATCATAGTTGTAACTCTCCAGAGATCTCTCTCTCTCTCTCTCTCTCTCTCTCACCAATTCCAAATTCCTAAAAATGAGACTCATTTCCTAGTCTGGGTCAGTTGCCCAACCCAGACCCATCAGCCATGGCCATGGTATTAGAAAAGTTCATATTGCATGAAAGGCTGTGTAGCACACCATTGCTATGAGGAGTGGTGATGAGGGGAGCATAGGGGATCACTGGAGAAGAGGTCATCATTGTAAACTGGAGCAACGACTCAATAGGCATTCACTTCATGAATTGGTTTAGGATGGTGTGTTTAACTATGAATGATACCTCAGGACTTTCCATGCACCATGGGAGTAGATGACTGCACAGTGGTTGCTCTGCTCAGACAGGCTGAACCTCGTAACTGTGATCACATTTCTTATGAGTGGTGAGTTCTGCTTGTTTCAAGTGACGTTAGTAGTAGCCATCTCATGAAAAAGTTATTCACTGAAGCTTTAGAGAGGCCAACTGAAGCAGCAATAGCTTTTGATGGTGAGTTTGAGAAAGAAAAACAATTCTGGGAAAAAAGGTGTGGGATTTCCCTGTTTAACTTAATGCCATAGAAGCCCAATATTAAGGTTCAAATTGAATAAAATTTGTGTTGTCCATGGCCAACCTTGGAGGAAGATTCTCCCACAAAGGCCAAAGGGCTGAACTTCGTGGGCCTGACTCTTATCTTCTATGATCTTCCCTTTAGGGATCCTCTGTTATTTTATATTGTTACCACCGTTCTGTTTGGGATGGGTGAGATCCGCCCAGTTTTTAATGCTTCAGCTCAAGGATGAACACATGATTTCCCAGACATTCCAAAACTCAATGTTGGTAAAGCTGGGACATTCAACAAGACTGTACTAAACATCAAGAGAAATAAGATAACATAGTCTACAAAATACAGTCACCCCTTATGAACAGTTGAAACAGTGTACTTTTATTTCTATGTTTGTATTTCTGTCCTTGCTTTCACAGTATTGAAGAATGTGATGAGCACATGCAGAAGAGCACTGTGGGCTCCCTCCACACTCAGGTTACTAGGCAATGGGGGAGAAAACTTGTCACCAGAGAATGGCCAGGAAGAGTAGCCCTCCCTGTCCCACATGGCTTTACTATTATGTGTATGTGTTTTTAAATCTCTGTGAAGCTCACTTTTAGCATCATGCCCTTTGTTAATGCTGTTGTAAAAATGATTGCAAACAAGTGGCTTAACACAGATTTATTTATTTATGTATCTATCTATGTATCTGTGTGTGTATGTATGTATATTAGAGCTAGGGTCTCACTGTGTTGCCCAGGCTGGATGTTAATTTCTGAGCTCAAACAATCCCCCTACCTCAGCTTCTCGAGTAGCTAGAATTACAGGCATATACTGGTGCACTTGGCCATCTCAAATATATTATCTTGGAGCTCTGGAGGTCAGAAATCACTGGGCTAAAATCAAGGTGAGGGCTGTTTTCCTTTCTGGAGGCCATAGGAGAGAATATGTTTATTTGCTTTTTTTTTTTTTTTTTTAGCTCCTAGAAGACACCCACATTCTTTGGTTGATGGTCTCTTTCTTCTGTCTTCAAAGCCAGTAGTGCTTTATCTCTGTGACCCTTCTGCTGTGGTTACATTCCCTCTGACCACAACTGGGAAAGGTTCTCAGACTTTGCTAACTCATGTGATTGGGCCCATCTGTAGAACTCAGAAAAAAATAACCTCATCTCAGGGTCCTTAGTCACATCAGCAAAGTCCCTTTTACCATATAAGGTAACATAGTCGTAGGTGCTGGAAATTAGGATGTGGACATCTGTGGAGGGTCATTATTCTGCCCACTGTGGTCATGCAAACCACTTTTGAGTGGAAGAAAAGAATTCTATCTGAAACATAAAAATGACTGCAACCTCTTTTACTTTCTAGGAAGGAGATATAATTCTTCAGGGGGGGCTTTTTTAAAATTTTACTTTTCTTAGGAAAACACTATGATACTCTCCAGGTCTTTTTAGTGGTGAAAGGCAGGGCCTTCCTCGGCTTGGATAAGACAGGACAGGTTTTGAAGAAGCAGCAAATTGTTCCAGGTAGCAAAGCATCAGGGACTTTGGGAAGCTTCCCATGAACACACACACCCAATATGCATCATGATCCTCGGCCACTCATCTACATGCTAAAATTAAAGAACCACCAATTTAGAGTCTCCAACAAGACTGGAATTCCAAAATCCCTCTTTTTTCATGATCTTTTATAGGAGCATTGCTCTTGACCTTCTTACTTTAGGTTGCCCACACGCCATTTTACATTAAGGAAGGCATGAAGAGAGGCCTTTGCCTTAGCTTAGGGTTTACAGAGATTCTCCCTATGCCCTATTCCAAGGGAAAATCTCCCACCCACTACCTTGCAGGTTTTGGTATGGTAAAATATTAAACACCAACACATAGACTATTGGGGATGTGTGGAAAGGGAACATGTTAGGGTATAATCTACTTCGTAGCTCATAATTTTTGTTTTATAAATAGCGAACATTTTTGTCTCCCTAATTCTGTGGTCTTACATCTTTATTCATGCAGTTATCTCTCCTTGGAATATCCTTCTTCCTACCATGTACCTGAATTCATTCATCTTTTGAAGGTCTGGCTCAGCCTTCTCTGTTTATACAAGTACAAGAAAAACACTCCCTTCTTTGAGTAATGATTCCTCTTAGATTGTCACTTCTCACTTGATCATTAAATATTTTTCTCTCAGCACTTTGGGACGCCAAGGTAGGAGGATCATCTGAGGCCAGGAGTTTGAGACCAGCCTGGGCAACACAGCAAGAACTCATTTCTCCAAAAAACAAAAAAATTAGCCAAGTATGGCTGGCTCCTGCAGTCTCAGCTACTTGGAAGGCTGATGTGGGAGGATCTCTTGAGCCTGGGAGTTTGAGGCCACAGTGAGCTGTGATTGCAACACTCCATTCCAGCCTGGGTGACAATGAGGCCCTGTCTCAGAAAAAAGAGAAAGAAAAGATTTCTCCCTTTTTTTTCTTTTTAAGGAGATATGTTTAGGGGGATCTCTGACTGCCCAAACCATGCCTTATGCATTTAAGTTTTCATAGTGCCTGGCATATAGTAAATAATTGTTGACTATAGTAGACAACTCTTACTTACTTTGCTTAGAACATTTTCTTTTGTCTAAAAACAGTGTTCCTGCCATCATGGAGAGGGAAGAACGACAATAAGCATAAGTATGTAAATAATATTACAGGCCGGGCACAGTAGCTCACGCCTGTAATCCCAGCACTTTGAGAGCCCAAGGCGGGTGGATTGCCTGAGGTTAGGAGTTCGAGATTAGCCTGACCAACATGGTGAAATCTCATCTCTACTAAAAATGCAAAAATTAGCTGAGCGTGATAGTGCATGCCTATAGTCCCAGCTACTCAGGAGGCTGAGACAGGAGAATAGCTTGAACCTGGGAGGCGAAGGTTGCAGTGAGCCAAAATCATGCTATTAGACTCCAGCCTGGGTGACAGAGTGAGACTCCATCTCAAAAAAAAAACCGTAAAAAATATTATGGAAAGCAATGTGTGAATAGGAAAGAAACTAGCATGAAGTGGGATAAAAAGAACTGTGAATGGAAACAGGCTACGATTTTAAATGGGAGGGTCAGGGCAGGCCTTGCTGAGAGAGTGCTATTTGGGCAAGGACTTGAGTGAGGTGAGGAAGAGAATTCTGTGGCCATCTCAGGGATGGATATTCCAGGCACAGAGAATAGCCTGTCCAATGGCTGGAGTAAGAATGGGCTTGGTGTACTTAAAGTGGAGCCGGGCGAGCAAGTGGGCAAGTAGTAGGAGATGAGGTCAACAAGTCGTTAGGCGACCACGATCACCCAGAGCTTTGAAGGCCTCGTAAGGCCTTCCCCTAACTCCTGTCAAACCAGGTGGTTTCAGAGGCGTCACCCCATCTGAGGTGGTCCTTCCCTTTATCCAACTGGGTGGCTCCCCATCAGTCACCATTATTTAGTCTGGGGGTGGATAGAGGACTCTGTCCATTCCAAGCAGACTTCTTCCATAAAAGTGTAAATCTGAAAATGGGAGGAAAGAGTCGGGATCTGTTCCAGATACTGCAGATGGGCTCTCTCAGCTCCACTCCAATCTCTTGTAACATGACTGCAGGTTACAGAAAGGAAAGTTAAAGAACAAGGCTTAGTCAGTTTAGGCTACTGTAACGACTGGTGGCTTAGATAATAAACATCTCTTTCTTATAGTTCTGGAGGCCAGAAGTCTGAGATCAGGGTGCCAGCACGGTTGGGTTCTGGTGAGGGTCTTTTCTGGATTGCAGACTGCTAACTTCTCTTTGTTTCCTCATGTGGTGGAAAGAGGGCTAGCTAGCTCTCTGACCTCTTCTTATAAGAGCACTAATCCCATTCATGAGGGTTTTACCCTCGTGACCTAATTACCTCCCAAAGACCCTACCTCCTAATACCATTGCACTGGGGATTAGATTTCAACATATGAATTTGGGGAGGACACAAACATTCAGCCCATATTGAAACATATCACCCAGATTCTTTTAAAGCTTGGTTTGTATGGTAACTTAATTGAATTCAGTCAATGCCCCTGAGAGATCTGGAAGGCAGAGGTTCACATTGTGGGGCTGTTATATGGCAAGTATGATATACAGACTTTTATTTTTTCTGTGGCAGGTGCAGCTGATTCACCGGCAGGTCCCAGTGATTGGTTCCTAGCTTTAGGGGTATCAAGAAGCAGAATATCGTCCATCCATTTCACTTGCACAGAGAGCAGCTGAGGCCTTCTGACTCTTTGGAAACTTTGTGGTATTGTTCTGGAAGTCAGTTCAGGAAGCTCAGACTAATTCCTGCATCTCCAGCTCTCCAGCTCTCCCAGTGTTTTTGCAAACACCTAATTGTGGGAGTGGAGAAGGGAGCAGGAATCACTTGGTAAAGCATGACCCGTGGGTGTATGCTTTCTGAGTGAACTTGCAGGAGAGGTGGCTGTTTTCTGCAATGATTTAGCCCCTTATTGGTAGGAGCTGCACCATGAAATATGGGAGCTTTCAGTGTTTGTTTCCTGCTCTGTGGAAATGCTCATTTGCAGAGAGACTAACTGAACTCAATACAGACTGAAGCATACAGAGAGAAAGAGGAAGAGGGTTGAAGACCAAGTTCATGTTCTCACTACCCATGAAGCCCTATAACACACATTATTCTCTCATCATTTTGTTATTCAACATACCTTTGATTTTGAGATACTCCAAAATCAAAATCTTTACTATGAATTCATTTTTTTTTTTTTTTAAGAGACGACGTCTCACTGTCACACAGGCTAGAGTGCGGTGGTACAATCTCAGCTCACTGCAAACTCTACCTCCCTGGTTCAAATGATTCTCCTCCCTCAGCTTCCCGAGTAGCTGGGATTACAGGCACGTGCCACTACACCCAGCTAATTTAGGTATTTTTAGTAGAAACAGGGTCTCACTGTGTTGGCCAAGCTGGTTTTGAACTCCAGATCTCAAATGATTCACCTGCCTCGGCCTCCCCAAGTGCTGGGATTATAGGCATGAGCCACCGTGCTCGGCCAAATTGATTCTTTTAAGTTCATTCAAGATAGATTTCTGTCATTAGCGAATCAACAGTTGAATTGAATTGGGGTGAAGAGTAATTATTACTGGATTATAACTTCTAAATCATTAGTTTATTAATTTTGTGTATTTGACTCTTTCCAAATTTATGGTTACTTTTTTTTTTTTAATTTGAGATGGAGTCTTGCTCTGTTGCCCAGGCTGGAGTGCAGTGGTGTGATCTCAGCTCACTGCAAACTCCGCCTCCCAGGTTTAAGCGATTCTCCTGCCTCAGCCTCCTGAGCAGCTGGAACTTCAGGCATGCACCACCATGCCCAGCTAATTTTTGTACTTTTAGTAGAGACGGGATTCGCCATGTTGCCCAAGATGGTCTCTATCTCTTGACCTCGAGATCCACCTGCCCCGGCCTCCCAAAGTGTTGGGATTACAGTCATCAGACACTGCGCCCAGCCTGGTTGCTTATTTTGATGGTATAGAGTTTGAAGGAAGAAGGTCAAGCTTAAGGCAAGGGTTAGGTGTGCTATGACTTGCAGCCACACCTTTGTCCTAACACATCTTTCACTGCTGGAAAATCACCTCAAATTAAGGGGCCTGCTGTTGGCAGGCTAGAAATCTATTTTTAAAAAGCAGAAGTAGCATATAAATGGAGCACACGTGGGTCACGAAGCAAACGCTTCAGCTAAAACAGTGATGCCTACCTACTGGAATGCAGCTCTCGACCATGTGGAGGCAGCGAGCTAGTGACAGTGACGGCAGTTTCGAACGTAGAGAGACAAACCCTTCTTTCACTCAAATCCAACCGAGTCACAAACAATCCAAACGCCAGACACATCCTTCCCCAGCATGTGGCCTAACTGAAATCCCTAGCAAAATGTTTTTGTGGTCACCTAACTAGCAACTGTAAACTAGCACCCTGTAACCCTTTCCCGTTTTGGCCACTGGGTGGCAGCCAGCTGCCAGGTGTCAGATCAGTGAGCTATACAATTTTCCTGGTAGGAGGTGGGTGCGGCCATCCCACGTGCCCTTTTTGGGAATGACCCCCTCACTCACACCCATTGCTGAAAGCATACACCTGGTGGTCTTGTTTGACCACGGAATCCCTTCCCCGTCTGTTACTCCTGGACCTCAAATCCCTTGATCAGCCCCTGGAGTAGCCAATCATTGACTAGTCAGGGTCCCACCAGATTCGTTCTCCAGAAAGTAAAGCAAGAAAGGGACAACCTAGTGGGTAGTGGAAGCTGGAGTTCAAAATCTCATGGACTGAAAAGCACAACTAACGAAAGAAAGAAAGAAAGAATGAATGAATGAATTAATGAATGAATGAATGACTTCATCAACATTAAAAACTTTTTTTTTTCTTCTTGAGATGGAGTTTTGCTCTTATTGCCCAGGTGGGAAAGCAATGGCGTGATCTTGGCTCACCGTAACCTCTGCCTCATGGGTTCAAGCAATTTACCTGCCTCAGCCTCCCAAGTAGCTGAGATTACAGGCATGTGCCACCATGCCTGGCTAATTTTGTATTTTTAGTACAGATGGGGTTTCTCCATGTTGGTCAGGCTGGTCTTGAACTCCCAACCTTAGGTGATCTGCCTGCCTCAGCCTCCCAAAGTGCTGGGATTACAGGCATGAGCCACCACACCTGGCCAAAATTAAAAACTTATGTGTGTCAAAAGACACAATCAAGAAAGGAAAAAAACAATCCACAGAATGGGAGAAAATATTTGCAAATAATATATCTGATAAGGGCCTAGTATCCAGAATGTATAAAGAATTTTTACAACTCAATAACAAAAAGACAATCCAATTTTAAGCTTGGACAAAAGATCTGAATCAACATTTATCCAGAGAAGATAGGCAAATAACCAAAAAGCCCATGGAAAGAGCTCAACATCACTAGCCCTTAGGGAAATCAAAATCACAGTTACATACTACTTTATTCCCACTATGATGGCTATCATTTTTTTTTAATGAGGGTTAAGGAGGATGGGGAGAAATGGAATTCTTGTGTATTTCTGGAATGTAAAATAGTGCAGCCACTGTAGAAAACAGTTTGGCAGTCCCTCAAAAAGTTAAAAAATATGAAAAAAAATGTTATCAAATATGACCCGGCAATTCCACTCCTAGAAATATACTCAGAAGATCTGAAAATATATGCCTACACATACATTCATATATAAATGTACCCAGCAGCATTGTTACAGCAGCCAGAAGACAGTGTTAACAACTCAGATGCCCACTGACTGATGACTGGATAAGCAGAGTGAAGTGGATCTATACAATGTTTTTGGGCATAAATCTAGGACTGGGTTTGCTGGGCCATATGATACTCTATGTTAACTTTTTGAGGAACTGCTAAACTGTTTCTGGAAATGAATTTTTTCCTGCTTCTTCTACTGCTTGAGGTACTGGATAATAAGGAATATGAAATCAGCAGTCAGTCTTTGTGGCCATGCACTGTACGGTTTCACAGAGCTGTTTTCTTTCTTTCTTTTTCTTTTTGAGATGAAGTTTTGCTCCTGTTGCCCAGGCTGGAGTACAATGGTGCAATCTCAGCTCACTGCAACTTCCATCTCCCAGGTTGAAGTGGTTCTCCTGCCTCGTCCTCCCTAGTAGCTGGGGTTACAGGCACCCACCACCATGCCTGGCTAATGTTTTGTATTTTTAGTAGAGATGGGGCTTCACCATGTCAGCCAGGCTGGTCTCAAACTCTGGACCTCAGGTGATCCACCCACCTCAGCCTCCCAAAGTGCTGGGATTACAGTCATGAGCCACTGCACCCAGACACAGACCTTTTTTTTTTTTTTATCAGGCAGGCTTTTACTTAGTGCTTACTGTGTGCCAGGTACTCTCCTAGGACCCAAGGATAAAAAGATCAGTAAGACAGTCCCTGTCTCTTCAGGACTTACAGTCCCAAGGTGGGGCATAGAACTGGACTGATTTAAATGGGAAGAGAAGTATGAGAGGCAGAGAGGTGGTTTATGCCTGGAGGGACTTCTACTCTAGTGGGGAGAGAGACTGAAATACAACCGCCACCCCCCGCCACCACACACACACAGACACACACACACCCCACATACAAGAATTATGTTGAAACAAGGATGGATTTTGATATAAATGATGGGTCTTAAGCAAAGCTTGGTTTGATGTAAAAAGTGGGCTGAGAATCCCAAAGATTAAGAGGTCCTTCTTGTGTGGAGAGACGTTCTGGGCTAGGGCTCAGGGAGCTGCAGTGTTCATGCCAGGTTGGCCACTAGCTGGCTGTGTGAGTATCTGTATTTCTCTGGGCCCCAGTTTCACTGATTTCAAAGGGAGAGAGGTAGTGTAGATAATCTCTGTGGCCCTTTAGGGTTTGTACAAGTTTCTTTTCCTATCATGGAGGAACCTAAATTTGGGAGGAAAGTCTTAGGAAGAGAACCGTAAAGCTTCTTCAGATGTTTTACAGGCTTCTTCATTTGGAGATCATAGGACTGAGGGGATGTTCGTGTTCATGGCTGGTGCAAGGGAAGGGAGAATGGAACTTCACACATACCGTCAGTATGTGACTAAACTATCTAGTTTCTGCCACCAACGGCCCAGGTATGGTATGACATGTTTTTGCCTAAGACTGACACAGAGGCCATGGGAACAAGGGGCTGTGGGGATCATATTAGGGAAATACAGCATTTGGAAAGAATAATTCATCATGCTCATTGTAGTGTGCACAGAGGCAAGGCAGGGAGCAGAAGATAAAGATGTTCTTAAGTGGCTGGAGCTCAGAGACAACCCTGATCACAGGCTGTTGCCTCCGCCTTTCCCCTCCTTCAGTCCTGCCAGACTCACCTTCTCTCCCTGCATCACCTCTCAGCGCACAGTCATTCTTTATTCTCTTAGTCTTTCTGTCCTCTTCTGACTCACCTAATGCCCTATCAACTCTGAACTCCAAGCCAGTCACAGCTCCATTCCCACTAGCCCTCAAATGGGCGGCCCCTTGACCTCCCCGCACATCTTTCACGTCAGTGAAACTCCCTTGAGTCCTCCATCCCTGACACAGGCTACCTCATCCTTCTCTTTAAGCCTTATTTCTTGGAAAATTCTGTGTCTTCTTTTTATCTCAGCCCAAATCTCTGTAGTCATGGCTAGTTCCTGACAGGTGTTCCTTTAATAATCCTATATATCTTGCAACATTGTCTCTCTCCATTGGCATTTTCCAAGTGATACATTTTCCCAAGTCTCTTTTTATTAAGAACAAAACAAAAAGACTTTTTTTTTTTTTGCTCAGGTTTAATAAAGTAATGGTAATTTTAAAAAATGAATAACCTTAATATTTTAACCCAGTCTCATGGTTGTTGTTGAAACTTGGTGGAACAGAACTTTGGATCTGGTTATGGAATGGAAGGACACATTTTGAATAGGAAACCCAACCATATAGGCTTTATATTAAGAGGAACTGAAAATCCCAAGGAAGGCCTGTCAAAGGGACTTGGTTTTGTAGCTCAATGATGTCATCAGGAACCTGATTGCTTTCACTTTTTTGTTTCTCCTTCCATGGCATCGACTTCATCTAAAATGAAATCTTGTGGTCCTAAGATGTCTAAAATGAAATCTTGTGATCCTAAGAATGGCTGCAAGCAGCTCCCTGACCTACGGGCTTCCTGCTTCTCTCAGAGGCAAGAGAAGCTCCCGCCCAACATCCCCAGCAGGAGTCCTGAGGCTTGCTCTGAGTGGTCTGACTGAGGTCATGTGCTCACTGCTTGAGCTAATCACTGTGGTTATGGGGCAAATGTCATGGTTGCCATAACCTTGGTCACATGCTGTATGGCTAGAGCTGGAGTGCAGTTCAGGTCCCTGAAACCACATAGTTCCCCTAAACTAAATCAGAGGGTTTGTCATTTACTCATGTACTTCCAGGACCTGCAGGTTGGTTTGGACTCTGCTTGCTGACACATCCCTAGACTTAGGTCTACCTGGTGCTCTAACTTTCTCAGCCCCAGCACTCCCACTCAACTTGAACACTAGATGTTAACAAAGTGCCAGGTGGAAAACTCCCACATTGTGCATGGCAGCATGTGTGCAGACATGAAAAGACACAGAGGAGCGAGGAGGGGTGAGGACTGTTTGGCCTGTAATAATGATGTGGTGATGTCATGACTTTAAACTCTCCAAACATCTACCGGGAGGCTCCTACTGCTAAACATGGAACAGCTGATTAGAGGACAAAAGGAATTGAGCTTCCACTTGATTCTGACCAAAAAGGAAAGGCCAGTTGGTGAACCAGAAGGTATGGGAAGCATGAGAGGAAATGACTGAATCACCTTGGAATTTGTAATAGCAGAGAAAGGGATAAATGGGCATGTTCAGAGACATCCATTGGATTCTTTTTTTTTAGTCTGAGAAAAGCGAAGTGAACCCATAGTCAGTTTCTAAAAGGGACTCTCACTTAAGAAGGATAAGTAGCTTTAAAAAAGAAATGTCTACTCTGTAATCTTGGGTTGTTCTAATGAGAAGGTCACTGAGGAGTCGTTGAAGAAACCGAATGCATTTAGGGTACTAACCAATCCCAGATTTAGAAAGAGCAGAAACAGAATCTTGGAGGAAAGGCACATGTAGTCAAGGCTGAATGTAAGAGCATGGTTGAGACACAAATTTGTGTAGATGCAGCATCCCGAAGGCTGACTGTGGATAAGTTGACACTTGTATCTTTTGTACAGACGAGGTTTCACCAAGTCACCCAGGCTGGTCTCGAACTCCTGGGATCAAGTGGGAAACGAAAAGAGGAAAGGCACCCAAGATGGAGCTGGGCACCTTCTAATTTTAGAAGGGGTGTTATAGTAAGCACAAACTTAGTATTAATTGCCAGTAAAATTTTGGATTAGATTACTAAACAAGTGGGTGATTTTCAAGCATTTTAAAAAGTAGATAATCACCAGAAGCACATGTAAATAAGCCAAGAATTATCTCCAAATAAGGTGACTTGGGTTGTAAAGTCACTAGACTTATTATCAGGGATATATCTGTATCAAGCAAATAAAAAATTTAACAAATTTTTAAACAAAATGTCCTGTGTTAATTATGCAGACAAGATAAACAAACATAGACTGGATCATTGACAATTTATATGGCTGTTGATTTAATGGATCACAGCCATTTTGAGAAAAAGGCAGTCTTCCCTGCTATGTTCTGCCAAATCCTATTAAGATACTTTTAATTAAACAATGTGGATGGCTGGGTAAATAATATCCTTATTAGATTTGTGGATAAGACCGTGTTAATATGTGAGTGAAATGAATTAGTATTTTAAAGATCTTCCCAGGTTGGAAAAAAAATGCAAGCTAGTAAGGCAAAGTTGAAAAGGGCTTTATGCAAAGTTTGTCATCAGGTTAAAATAAAATTACAACAGTACTATAAAGTAGCACAGAAGAGATCTAGAATGACAGAAATTCTGATTTCTGAACAAAACAATACTTGGCTATTTTAGTTGATGATGAATGGAATTTGAATTAATAATAGTGTAGTCTAATTACAATTTAATCTTGGGTTGCATTTTTGGAAGCCAGGCCTTCAGATCTGCCCTGGTCCACCTGCTACTGGAGTTTGTGCCCAGTTTTGTTCAGTACACAAGCATGGTGAAATCTGATGGGTGCTGGAAGCCATATCTGCGATTATGGGTCCTGAAGATATAAACACACAGGGTGTCTTCCAGGGCCAATGAAAAGACCTTCTGGTTAAAAGAGAGGGCTCTTATTGGAGAATATGTGAGAAAAACCATATTGGCAGGATAGGCAAAGGCAGATGGTAAGGCTAGGCTCTTGAATTCCCAGTCTAAAGATTGTGAACCTTACCTCTTAGACAACACAGAGGTTCCAAGTACTAGTAAGTGGGATGAAAGAGTGGATGAGAGTTGTATTTTGGAGGATAGATCTGAGATTTTTTTTTCTTTTTTGAGATGGAGTTTTGCTCTTGTTGCCCAGGCTGGAGTGTAGTAGTGTGATCTCAGCTCACTGCAGACTCCAACCTCTGCCTTCCGTTTTCAAGCAATTCTCCTGCCTCAGCTTCCTGAGTAGCTGGGATTACAGCCTCCCACCACCACACCTGGCTAATTTTTGTATTTTAGTAGAGATGGGGTTGACCATGTTGGCCAGGCTGGTCTCGAACTCCTGACCTCGTGATCCACCTGCCTCAGCCTCCCAAAGTGCTGGGATTATGGGCATGAGCCACTGTACCCAGCCTAGATCTTAGATTTTTAAATGGCACGGAGGCAATGTGATGGAAAGAGGTGGAGCTGGGTGGATAAATGTTTAGGATCTGAAACCAGGACTGGGACAGAATGCTGGTCTTCAGTTTCCTGAGCATTTAACCTTGGGCATGATTCCTTACCTCTCTGTCCCTCTGTTTTCTCATCTGTACAATGTGAATAATAATACTATCTACCTTATAAAGTTGTTATAAGGATTAAATACATTAAAATATATAAAGTGCTTAGAACAATTCCTAGCACATTGTAGTGCTAAACAAATACTAACAGTGGCTATGATAATAATTCAAACATTGAATATGCAGGCAGTAAAAACTAGAGAAAGGAAGGAGCAGCTTCACAGAGCAAAATGAAGCCAGAATTCAGGGGCCTTGCTGCTTACCTGGAGCTGGCTCTCCTGGTTTCTTGCATACATCCCAACCTTCACTCCCTTTGTGGTTTCAGGGTGGGGTCTGCATGGTACTCTACATGGCTGCCTTGCTGCTCAGGGTCTTCCCCTTCACCCATGCCCAGAGTGATTTCCATAGCCATTCAGCTCTTACCTGCATTTTCATGTGTACATACATGTGTCTCACTCTACGACATTTTAGGCTTGTTGAGGTCAGGTACTGTTGTACATATTTCTTTTTATTCCCCACAACATCTAGCAGTCTCTTGCATGTATGGCTGTTCCAAACTGAATATTGTTAATGCAGGAGTGGATTAAGTTAATGAAGATTCCAAGTTCCCAAGCCTGTGTTGGGGAAATGGTGGTACCTGTGATGAAAGAGTGAAGTATAAGGGAGAAGTTCATTAGCTTCAGAAGTTAATGGGTTCAGTTTTGGGATATAATGAGGATACAAATTATGTGGGGTTAGGTTCAAAAGGCACTAAGGCAGAAGTATAATCTAGACAAAATTCCTTTAAATCACTTACATCTCAACGTTTCTCAATAACTGATTTTGGTTGCATTGGGTCTAGTCAGTCTGTCATAGTTGAGCATGGATGAAACCATTGGTTTATGTCTTGGTGGACATGCTGCACCAAAGATTATGCTTTTCTGGGTATATGAGGTGGTGGTGATGGTGCCATCTGTATTTTCTCAAAGAAGGTATTGTGAAATTACACATATTCACATTATTGTATATGACTGGACTCTAGTATAATTATGTGGCATCCAGGTAGAGATGTCTAAGGAATTTATATGAAAGATTTAATGATTCCTGGCTCTCTGAGATTTTTTCTTTCTTTTCATAGTTATAACCTTTTGTTATAACCTTTGGGGACAATCACCCATCATTTGGCAAATCTAAATAAACAAATGGCCTTGAAGATGCCATTCACTGCAGAGTTGAACTTGAAAGTTGGCACAGAGGTGTAGGGGAGAATGAGCTCCCTGTACTCTCACTTTTCTCTTTCTTCCGCATCATGATACCTCCACTTTCTACACTATCCCAAGTACCCACACAGGGAGAGGAAGCAAAGAATATTCTGGAAATGTTTTCATTCCTTCAGCAGATGTGAACTATTGCATCAACCAATGGATTCGTAGACTGAGATAAAAAGACTACTCTCAGTCTACCATTGTTTGTGTGTAACCATTCAGTTATAATTCAGAGTGGACATTTAAAAAACATGAATTAGATTCAGAGGAAAAGTGAAAACCAAAGTGCAGTGTTTTACTTTGCTAAACTCAAGAAACAATTTTAATAGCCCCAATGAACCTAGAATCTAGCAACTAAATAACAACCTATTAGGCAGGAAATATGTCTCATCAAAGGGACAATCTAGCCATGTGTTGACGGTCAATAGACAATAGTTGGCTGATAGAAACTAGCCATGAGCAAAGCCTAAATATGAACACCATGGAGTTTTCACCTCAAATGCCTGAGAAGTGTTGCCTTGTTTTGTTTATGTTGCTGTTAAGGAAAAAGAAAATCATGAATCTGGATATCCTTCCTCCTAATACTAACCATCTGCCCAGTGTAACCTGCTTATTCCTGGCTGACTTTCAATTTTTGTGGCTCTTTCTTTTCATAGTGATTGTGAAAATCCCTAATGGTGACTAGCGCTTACTAACATAATGTGGAGTGTTCATTTTGGGCTGGTTTCCAGGTTCTTCATCTATAAGTCCTCTTCCCCCAGAATTCCTTAAATTCAAACATTACAACTCCAAGAGGCACACCCATGATCTTTGTGAAAACCTCCCAAAGGAAATATGTTATGAACATTTCTTTAGAGGGTCAGAAGGAAGAGTTAAGCAAAAGGATGCAAGGCCAAGGTCAACTAACTCTCACTAAAGGGAAAAGGGGACTTAAGGCTGTTTTTCAGGGTCCCCCCAGGAGCAGGGAGGAATCTCTCTACTAATAGTTAGCAGCTGTTCCAATAGAGGTGCCAACCTCAATTGTCTTAACCAAAAGTGGTTGAAAAATAATATTTAAAAGAAGTGACAAGATGCAATCTCTAAATTTGAAGGACTATGCAGCAAAGATTGGATTAGGAAAATAGGAGACTCTCAAAAATATTCCTCAAACTTTAGTTATTTTGCTCAATCTTGGGCTTTTGTTGCTCCTATTATCTGTATGGATCCAGCATACTATTTGAGAGAGAAGTTGTGCTGACTTCCATGACTCAAGTGTGTGTTGCATAGGTAACACTGGGGGAGACTCTAAGAGGGTTTAGAGAGAGAGTCATCATTAGCCACTTCCTCAAAGCTTTCTCAGCCGCATATCTGACTGAGCCTCAAATCATTAAACAGAAAGGAAGAGTTAATTTTCACTGGGCCTTGTTTTCATATGAAAGATAATTACAAATAACTGCAGAGAGATGCCTGGTGAGGGTTCCTGTTGCATCGTTCCCAGGAAGGGGTAGAATCAAGTTACCCCTATTTGTCAATCAGTATTTTTCATTTACCTATAACCTTTATTTATGAATGAATTCCAAATGCTCTGTTGAAGGCTTCTCCAGACAGAGTCTCGGTTGCTTCTGCCTTGGCATTTTTCCAGCTCCTACTGTTCCAGCTACAGATGTTTAATTCACATTGTCCTGAGAGAGGATCTCATGAACATTTAAAGCCCCAGTGCATAGAGACACAAACACAGTCAGGGGAAGTGAAGTGACTGGCTTCATTTCTCACTTGGAGGGCTGTGACCTCTTAGAGAAGAATGCAGAAGACAACAGTCAAAGGGAGGAAAAGAAACAGCTCATGCTGGAATTCTAGACTCCCTACAACCCCTGGGTGATGTACAGGTTTCTCTTGAAGGCGGAATTCTGCTCTCCTAAGTTCTCTGGCTTTCATCTTTAAATCTTGGTCATAATTTCAGCCTGGTTGAAATGAATGCCATGTTACTGTTATTTACATTGCACCACTTAAAAAATGTTTTCCTTTGACTTGGCCTAAACAATGTGTTTCTCCTTTTTACCTCTTCCTGCTACAGAGAGAAAATACTCGGCAAGGAGTTAATGGTTTTGCAGCAATGCAGCTGGCAGCAGTAGATCACAGAGCTCAGTACAGAAATCCAATTATTTCCTTTGTCTAAGATGAAAACCTATACTTGGGGATGGGAGAAGGGCCTGTGCTGCAGGGTTGCTTGTTTTAAGATTTTGTTTTAGAAAGAAGGATGGTTCTCTGATGCAGCTCAGCTCCTGGGTCACAGAAGCTTGCCTTTCTCCTGCTTGATGTTGGCAACTTGAACACACTTGGGATCCAGGAAACAGGAAAAAAGAACCTCTTATTTTTAGGTTTCTGACTACTTTAAATCTTAGAATGTGTAGTTAAACTAGCATTAAATATCCTAGGCTAATAATGATGGTGACTCCAGAAACTTACTATTAATGTGGGAGACATTTTGGCAGCAATTTGTAAAGAGAACTTGCTGCTGAGGTATCGGAGAGCAGACGTGGAAATCTGCAAATGCACAGATGGAGAGAATAGACAGACAGACAGCTAGAAACTCCTCCCTCTGGGGCTTTCTGTTGACTTAGAGTGGGTAGATGAATTTCCAGTTCTAAACCAAAGAGAATGCTTGGGTCTCATTTTAAAAAAAGTCATTGCAAGATTCACAAAGAATAGAAACACGTGGATAGTTTCACAGTCATTGGAAACCACTCTATCACTGTTCTCCTCTATTTCCCATTCATTTTGTCCCAACAATACTGTGGACAGGTAAAATGAAATCCTTTTCAAAAAAACAGCAAAAGGTACAGAAAGGTGAGAGATTTATCCAAGGGTACAAAATAATTAGAATCAAAGCTAGGACCGAAAGCCTTGCAGGGTGGGCTAGGATAAGAATGTGGACCTTCCAGTCCAGTAGATATGGATTTGAATTCTTGTGCTTCAGCATAACAGGTCTGTGATGGTGGGTAAGGGAAGTCCACTTATCTGAGCTTTCATTCTTTCATGAAAATGGGAAAACAACACTTACCTGGCGAGTTGTTAAGAGGATTAATGATAATATGTATAAATGTGTTTTTCCCATATTCTATAGAGTAGATGGAAGAGAACAGCAGGCAATATGATGGAAAGGAAGTCAGATTC
>PVKP010005567.1:0-88716 GCA_004027715.1 Plecturocebus donacophilus | reverse complement strand
TACGCGGCCATCTTGGATCTCTCTCCGCCCGGTGATGAAATTTTTTTCTGTTTCTTAGTTTTCCTTTGGCGGACGCCCGTTCCCCACAGAACCGGACCTTCCCGGGTTCGCTGTGCTTGCTGTGAAACTCTCAGTCCTCAGCGCTTCCAATTGCTGTTTTCCTTGTGGGGATGGGACCAGCCGAGCCGTCCGTCCGTATACTCCGCACTGGGAAGTGCCGCGCTGGGGCCCCGGCAAAACAGCCGCGCCGGCCAAAAGAGTCGCGCTGGCGACCCGCGTGTCTCCTCTGCCAGGAATCTCCCGGTCTGTGGGCAACAAAAATTCGTTGGAAAGTGCGGCGTCCACTTGTTCTCTGTGCTTTCACTGGGAGCTACATTCCTGAGCTGTTGCTAATCAGCCATCTTGCATCTCTCCCTACTCTCTTTTAATCTGGAAGAGTTCCCTCAATCTTTCCTTTGAAAATTATAGGCCACTTATTTTGTAGAATCTTCTTCAACTTGGGCTTATCTGTTGTTTCTTCATGATTATACATACAACCATATACATATGTACATGTACATATAACCTACACAGGTTAGACGCCTTGGGTACAAATATCACAGGAGTAATGCTGTGTTCTCACTGCATCCTATTAGGTGGTACATGAGTTCTGTTTGTCCCGTTGCTGATGATGTTAACTTTGATGATTAATTAAAGCAGTATCTACCTGTCCTCTCCCCTTTAAGTTATTCTTTTTTTCCTTTGTAATTAATAAGTATTTTGTGAGGACGTACTTAGTCACTATGTAAATACCTCTTCTTTATCAAACTTTCAATTTATTTCTTTATTTATATCAGTAGTAACTCATGGTTTTCATTTTATTCATGGGATTATAATATTACTAATATTTATTTTCATGATTTCTCCACCAGAGGTAACAATTGCAATCCCCTTTAAGCTGGTTTTGGGGTCTTTTTTGATACATCTCTGTCATTCTTTGAACACTTTCTTACTTTTTGGCAAAACAGGATGCCCTAGGCTCATTCTGTACTTTTCCCACCCTGATCGTGTGCTATGGACAGAATTGTGTCTACTCAAAATTAATATGTTGAAGCCCTAACCCCCAATGTGACTATATGTGGAGGTAGGACCCCTAAGGAGGTAATTAAGCGTAAATGAGGTCATACAGGCAGGGCCTTGATTTAATAGGATTAGTGTCTTCAGAAGAGACCAGAGAGTGCTTGTTTTCTCTCTCTCCCACTATGGAAGGACACAGTGAAAAGTCAGCCATCTGCAATCCAGGAAGACAGCGCCCTCAAGGATGGAATCACCTGGCATCTTGATCTTGGATTTCCCAGCCTTCAAAACTATGAGAAATAAATGTCTGTCTCTTAGGCACCTGATCTGTAGCATTTTGTATGTCAACCCCAGCAGACTAAGACATTGTGGAATTAGCCATTTTTCCTTTCCTTTCCTTCCCTTCCCTTCTCTTTCCCCTTCCCCTTCTTCTCTCCCTCCCTCCTTCCCTCCCTCCTTCCTTCCTCTCTCTTTCTTTCTTTCTTCTTTTTTTCTTTCTTTCTTTCTTTCTTTCTTTCTTTCTTTCTTTCTTTCTTTCTTTCTTCTTTTTCTTTTCTTTCTTTCTTTCTTTCTTTCTTTCTTTCTTTCTTTCTTTCTTTCTTTCTTCTTTCTTTCTTTTTCTTCTTTCTTTCTTTCTCTTTCTCTCTCTCTCTCTTTTTTTTTGGCAGAGTCTTGCTCTGTCTCTCAGGCTGGAGTATAGTGCTGGGACCTCCACTTAATGCAACCTCAGCCTCACAGGTTCAAGCAATTCTCATGCTTCAGCTTCCTGAGTGGCTGGGACCACAGGTGTGTGCCACTATGCTCAGCTAACTTTTTTGTATTTTTAGTAGAGACAAGGCGTATAACCTTTAGTTTCGTCATGTTGGCCAGGCTGGTCTTGAACTCCTGACCTCAAGCGATCCACCTGCATCTGCCTCTCAACATGCTGGGGTTACAGGTGTGACCCACCATGCCCAGCTGGAATGACTCCTTTCTCTAAGATACCCTAGTTCCTTTTACTTGAGAACAGTATTTAGAAGCCACAGACTGGGTGCTGCATGTGCTCCTTACAATGGAGATGTTGCTGCTTTCTCGGGAGGCAGAGATAGAGAATATATGTACATGCGCATGTGTGTATATATATGTATCTATTTGTATATCTATTTATTTATATTAAAAACCACTCCAATACCTCCAGTTCCAGTTCTGAGCCACAGTGTTCATTCCAGTTTTCTCCCTTTCCATTTCTGTAATTCCCATGTCTCACAGTAAGAAACCTAGCTCCATTATTCTTAATGTATTATTTGTTCAACTTCCCTATATGTTGCCACCTCCTGTTGCCACTCCTGTGCAGCAAAGATCCCCTTCTCACCCCTTCTGAGCTCTTCTATCCAGCGGAGCTACTGCAACTGCCCCCGTGATAATGCTCTCTTCACCTTGCCTGGGCTCCAGGACTCTGCATCAGGCTTCTCCCTCTACCACGATCCTCCTCTCCCTCTCAAGCTCCAATACCCCTACAGCGATGTCCCACACTCATGTAAACATCCTTCTCATTCCTCTCAGGGCCTGACACCCTGTCCCAGGTCATCTTTTTATGCAAATGCTCCCTTTATTCTACTCAGGTTTTAATACCCTGCACTGGGCTGTACCCCTACGTGCATGCTGTCTTATTTTGGGCTGTATATTAGTCGGGGTTGTTATTCAGAGAAACAGAACCAATATGATGATAATTGGCTCATGTGAGGCTCATGTGACTCAGAAGGCTGAGAAGTCCCACAGTAGGCCATCTATAAGCGGGAGCCAGGAAAGCGGGTGGTGCGATGCGCCTGGGAACCAGCGGGGGCCAATGGTGTAACTCCCAGTGTGAGGCCAGAGGCCTGGGATCTGGTCAGGAGAGGTGCTGGTGTCAGCTTCAGAGTCTGTAGGCCCAAGAGCCAACAGCTCTGATGTTCAAGGGCAGGCGAAGATGGATGTCCCAGCTCAAGGAGAGAGAGAGAATTTGCTCTTTCTCTACCTTTTTGTTCAGTCTGGGCCCTCGACAGATTAGATGGTGCCCGCCCACAGTGGGCAGGACGGATCTTCTTTACTCAGTCTACTGATTCACGTGCTGATCTCTTCCAGAAACACGCCCACAGATGCATCCAGAATTCGTGTTTTACCAGTGATCTGGGCATCCCCTAGCCCAGTAACGTTGACACACAAAATTGACTATCACGGCCTGCTTCAACCGAATACTGCAGGCTGGGTTGCTTGAACAACAGAAATGTATTGCTCACAGTTCCGAAGGCTTGAAAGTCTAAGATCAAGGCACCTGCAGATCTGGTGTCTGGTGAGGATGCTCTTCTTGGTCTGCAGGTGGCTGTGTCTTACATAGATGGCTGTGTCTTACTTGTGTCCTTACATGGCAGAAAGCAGGCAGCAATCCCATATCTCTTCCTCATTTCTTTTTAAATTTTTGAATCAGACTTTTTTTTTTTTATGAGATGGGGTCTTGCTCTGTCACCCAGGCTAGAATGCAGTGGCGTGATCACGGCTTACTGCAGCCTCAACATTTTGGGCACAAGCGATCCTCCCACCTCAGCCCCTTGAGTATCTGGGACTACAGGTGTGAGCCACTATACCTGACTAATATTTGTGTGTTTTGTAGAGACAGCATTTTGCCATGTTGCCCAGGCTGGTCTCAAACTCCTGAGCTTAAGATATCTGCCCGCCTCAGCCTCCCAAAGTGCTGGGATTACAGGCATGAACCACTGCACCTGGCTTCCTCTTCTTTTCATAAGGGCACTATCCCATTCATGAAGGATCTACAGTCATGACCTAATTATCTCCCAGAATCCCCACCTCCAAATGCCATCACACTGGGGACTTAGGCTTTAACACATAGATTTTGGTGAACACAAATATTCAGTCTCTTCTTGGACTCTGACATTTTCTTCTCTGTGGACACCATCTCTCCTTACCCTGCTCAGGCTCCATTACTCTGTGCTCTCCGCACCCCACTCAGGCTTTGATATTCTGCACTAGACGTGCCCCCTCTTCCCTTGTGAAGACAGTTCACCTTAGTCCGGCTCTGACAGCCTCCTCTGGGACACCAAAACTGCCTCCCCTTTCCCAGTGCAGATGTCTAATTGGGCCCGATCTAATGGCTTTTGAATGGAATTGCTCATGAAGGTGAGAGAAGAGGAAGAGGAGTAGGAAAAGGAAGAGTAAGCCCTTTATCAACGGACTCTCCAAGGCAGAAGCCAGAAATTCAACTTCCCCCTTTGGCAGCCCTTGTAACCTAGGCACAGACATGTGAATCTGCCCACAGCTGGACCCACAGTAGTTTAGATGTGAATGACGGGGGAAAGCAGCATTTACCTTGTGATAAGAGTGGTGGTTTCAGCTTTTCAGACAGAGGTGGTGCAGCTTTTTGCATTCAGTCCTCAGTGAGGACTGCTGTGTGTGTGACAAGTGGCAGGGACAGTGATGTCTTTTATTTTTTATTTTTTTTTAATTTGAGACAGGGTCTCACTCTGTTGCCCAGGCTGGAGTTCAGTGGTGTGATCTCGGCTCACTACAACCTCAACCTCCTAGCCTCAAGCAATCCTCTCGCCTCAGTCTCCCAAGTAGCTGGGACTACAGACGAGTGGCATCATGCCTGGCTAAGTTTCGTATTTTTTGTAGAGATAGGGTTTTGCCAAGTTGTATAGGCTGGTCTCAAACTCCTGGGCTCAAGCAATCCACCCGCCTCAGCCTCCCAAAGTGCTGGGATTACAGGGGTGAGCCTCAGCACCCAGCCAGTGTTGTCTTTATAGGAGCCCCTGCAGACTGTTTGGGAGCATCGTTCTTAATTGTGTAGCCTCTGAGCCCACTCTGTGGCTCTTCTAGAGATTCTTTGAATTATCTAATCCTTTTTAACAGCTTCCTTTTGTTTAAACTAGTTAGAGTGGATTCTGTTGTCTGCAACTAACAACACTGATTTTTTTTTCTTTTGTATCCCTTATGATGCCATTGTAAATCTTTGCTAACATGACAGTTCTGCAAGAACTTCACTATCACAGGGGCTCTACTTCTCTAGGTGATGTAGTAAACAAATATTTACTAAGTCAAAAGAGTGTTTATTAACTTACAGGCTATTTAGTCAAACAAGCAGGAACTTATTTAACCGATCTTTAATGTGTCTAACACTCCAGGATTTATGCATGGTAGATATTGAACTATCCTTAAAAAATATACACACTTCAGCAGCGTTTCAAAATCAGAAGTACCTATCAGTATCACCAGGGGAGTCTTTTTTTTTTTTTTCCCAAATGACTGAGCCTCTCCCAGGGAAGTTCATATTTTGTAGATTTGAGTTGGAACCCTAGGAACCCATGCTTATAAAAGCTCCCTGGTTGATTTTGATTCACCACCATAACAAGAGTATTTGAACTAATAGCTCTTAACCTCATGGTGCTATGTGAGTGGATGGATAACACAGACAATCAGGTAATTAGCAGAAATTTAGGGGAGGGTCCCATGGTTAGTGAAAGGAACACCAGGCTCAGAGGCTGTATAGTGGGGCCTTGAAGTCAGAAAAAAGGGGGCTAGTGTCAGCTTAGCAAACCCTCTAAGAGCTTGGAACTAAGGTTGCCTTAGAGATAAACTAATAAAAACAACTTTCGTCTGGGTGCAGTGGCTCATGCCTGTAATCCCAGCACTCTGGGAAGTCTAGGTGGGCTGATTGTCTGAGCTCAGGAGTTCGAGACCAGTCTGGACAACATGGTGAAACCCTGTCTCTACTAAAATACAAAAAATTAGCTGGGCATGGCAGCATGCACCTGTAGTCCCAGCTACTCAGGAGGCTGAGGCAATTCTTCTGGAATTGCTTGAACCCAAGAGGTGGAGGTTGCAGTGAGCCAAGATTGTGCCATTGCACTCCAGCCTGGGTGACAGAGTGAGAAACAACTTTCAGCAGATGCAATCATATGTCCATGGAAATAAACTAAGAGATTGTTTGTAATATGAGATTTAAGAATTTGGGAACACCCGAAACACCTTAGGTGAAATCTTAAGGAGGCAGGACTAAAATGTTTGTCACTTAGTGGTAGTAACCTAGTGATTAGATTCTAATCATTATATCCGTATAGGAAAAGTAAGTGTACTGTAAAGAAGATGGGTCAGGTTCAAACCCGAGCAGTGCTGCCGCTTTGGGCTGGTCTCTGCGCAGAGTAAAACATTCTCAAAATCTTCTGTACCCATATATCACTCCCTCATTATGGCAGCTGTTCCCCCAAAAGCTCTCCTTGCTTTCTTTCCAGACTAGTCTGATCCACTTGGCTTCTTCTTCACTCCTCGCCTTCTGAGTCTCTTTTCCCTCTGTTGCCGTGTGTCTTGTAACGTTAACCTTATTAGCTTTTACCCTCTCAATTTCACCCATAGCCTAATCCCAGAAATAGAGAGTAGCGGAATTTTCTTCGGAATGCAAAGGGAAGGGGAAAGACTAAAGACATTCATATTTTTGTCTTTACCTGAAATATGAGAATTTCATTATTGAGGTTCTTTTGATAGGAGTATCCAAAATCAACTCGAGCTCTTTAAAGTCAAAAGAACAATTTATTGTATATATTCGTGGAATCAAAAAACAGCTTGACTAAGCTGTCTGAAAGGGCGAGAATCAAGGCATCTCTAGGGGCTTAACGTGAGATATCTGTGGGTCCTTCTTCTAGGGTAAAGGCCCCAGAGTTTTCACTGTGACCCACTGAGGAAGAGCAAAACTTTGAAAGCTTTCAATTACTTCCAGTTTCCAGAAGATAAAGTCCTATTACCTGAATGATCACTGTACTAAGTTGCAAGGGGGAATACGCATACATATGCACGTAAAGGATGTGGTGATTGTTATTTGAACTGTCATGAATAGTTTTAAAGTCTAATTATTGAAAAATCATAGGCCCAAAAGATCACTATGCACAATAAACTGGTAATTCTAAAGCTGAACAAGCATGAAACCAAATTTATAGTAATTTATAATTAATGACCAATGTGACCAAGAAACTCACAGGCAATTCAAAGCAACACTGGTGAAACACTGACAATGAAGTCCCGGTTTTACGCCAGTGGCAGGAATTCCAGCTCCCTGTGTGCGTGTGCGCCGTGAGAGCACCCCGGTGCTGAGTCCTTGGCCTGGCAGGCAGCCTCCATAGCAGAATACAGAATTAGAGTTCTCTGGACACTCTATTTTATTTTTTTCATTAAAAAAAATTTTTAATAGGTTTTTGGGAAACAGGTGGTGTTTGGTTACATGAATAAGTTCTTTAGTGGTGATTGCTGAGATTTTGGTGCACTCATCACCCAAGCAGTGTACACTGTACCCAGTGTGTAGTCTTTTATCCCCCACCCCGCTCCCACCCTTTCCCCCGAGTCTCCAAAGTCCACTGTGTCATTCTTACTCCTTTGCATCAGGACACTCTTATAACAATCATTTTAGTTTGTGAGTTACCGATTTTAGAAACCCCTAATGACCATTTAGTACATTATTAGGAAATAGCCCCTCATGATATATACAAATTTATGACTTTATGTATAAAAATCATTTTCACCTGAGAATTTTCACATGAGGATCTGCATTTTGGGTTAGTTTGAAGGTCACCAAGAAGCTCCTGTAGTAATTTGGGAGTCACTGCTCCGGAAATTTTCCATGAGCTTGTCTGAGCAACTAACAGCTCATCTTCCTCAGATCAAAATCTCCAATTCCCAAGGCTGAGATTCTTAGGGACCCAGCCTGAGCCAGGCATCCACTCCAGGCCAGTCCTCTGTGGGGTTGGGAGAGTGGAGAAGAGAGGTAGAAGGACCTCTTAAAAAAAAGATGTTTTGTTTGTTGGGACTGCCCTGTGGGCGGAGAGGGCAATTCCTAGGAGGGGGTGAAAATATCCACGGGTAACAACAACAGTAAATACTGTGTCAAGGTCATAAAACTTACACCATACCTTGACCTTCCAGAGGGAACTGTGATCTATTTGTTTTGTTTTTTTATTTTTAGAGATGCTGGCTCTTGAACTCCAGGTCTCAAGAGATCCTCAGGTCTCAGCCTTCTGAGTGGCTGAGATTGGAATCTTTATTTTTGCCTCCAGCCTTTGGGTAGCTTGATGAAAACTCTAGATTCAGTTCGATTCAAGACAAACAATGTAAACAACACCTCTAGGAAGTATCCAATCTCTCTGTGTAAAAATGCTTGGTCTCCCAGCTTTCAGAGTCTTCTGGCCGCTCACTCCCAATCCTGACTGCCCCCTTGGAAGCATGTGATGGTACTCCTGGATCCTGGAGTCTCCAGGGCTCTGTCTCTCATCTCTAGCCCGGTCACTGCTTGCACAGCTGAAGCCAGCAGCTAAAGGGATTTGTGACTTGGCCTCTCAGCCTGGCCAGGGCTCCACATTCCTCCCTGGTGGACTCAGCTGTCCATCAGCGTTCTCGGTGGGGCAGAGCTCCCTCTGAGTTTCTGTTCCGTCCCCCACCTGGCTCCCCAGCCCTAGTGGTCTGCTCATGGTCTTCTCTGTGGTGGAACTTCAGGAAGGCAAAGCCTCCAGAGCTGAGAGAAGCACAGGACAGCAAATTACAGCCTGGTTCTGCCTAACAGGCTCCTGAGCCCTCATGTCTGTCACGTGAGGTCTCTGTGTTTTCAGCCCTTTTCATTTCCTGGATATTTCAGAAGCTCAGTTCCAACTGTGGTGTGTGTGTGGTAGTTGGCTTGAGAGGTCTGTGTGTGTGTGTGTGTGTAATATGTATGTGGTGTGTATGTACATGTATGTAGGTACATGCTATTTGTGTGTGCTGTGTGAATATATGTTGTATATGGTATGTGTGGTATGTAGTAAGTGTGGTGTAGTATGTGTGGTGTGTGGTGTGTATGTGTGTGGTGTGCACGTGTGGCATATATGGCATTTGTGTGCATATGTGGCATATGGTGCATATGTGCAGTGTGTGTATGCGTGGTATATGGTGTGTATGTGTAGTGTGATGTGTGGTCCATATATGGTATGCATGGTAGGTGGTATGTGTAGTATGGTGTTGTATGTGTGGCATATATTGTGCATGTGTGGTGTGTGTATGCGTGATATGTGTGATCATGTGTGATGGGGGAGTGTTCTCATTTCTCTCTCTTTTTCTCATCTCCTTTCCCCGTTATCCCTCAGGACTGAAGGAAGGCTTTCCTCACTGGGTTCTATCCTCCATCTATTGCAGAGAGAGCTTCTAAAAGCTGGTTCCTGCAACACTAAAGGGGCAGATAAAGGAGTCTGGAAGATGATAGCCTGCGCTTATGGAATACTTGCTATGTTCTAGATACTTCCTAACTGCTTCTAAGTGTCTTGACATATGGAAAGAATTCAAAAATATTATGTTTTGCATATATTAGCTCATTAATTTCTCACAGCAATCCCCTGAGGTTAGTGCTATTATTACCCCATTTTACAGATAAGGAGACTAAGTCCTGAAGAAATTCAGTAACTCGTTCAAGGTCACACAACTGGTAAATGGCAGAACATGGATTCAGCCCAGATATTTCGCCTCTAATTTTCTCATTTTAGTCAACTGGCAATTCCTCCTCTCAAGACAATAGCCTGAATCTAAAAATTAGTGCCTTGCGGAGAAATCTCATTTTAAATGTCAATAGCAGAATATTAGCTCTTTATTTCTTTTTGCATTATTCTGTAACAATGTAATCTCTCCCAAGGCAGAGGAATGCTTGGGCCAATTGAGGGAAAAGGTCATATTCTCTGAAACGCAAGAGAGAAAAACACCTTAATAATTTTTCCAAATAGTGCCCTCTTTGCAATAATAATAACAATAAAACGATAGTGATGATATAGAAGCAGGAAAACAGGACTGTCATGGGGCAGACATGGCCAAGCCAGCTCCCCGCCACCTCCTCCGCAAGGCTCTTCTGATGCATCTACAGGGCCTCGGCGGAGCGGCATCCCAGGATGCTGAGAATCCCCTGGAACTCCTAGGGCTTTGGGGCTCACTGCGGCACATCCTGCCCATGTGGCCTGTTGAGTTTCTCAGCTACAGGGAGAAGATGCCCTCATTAGGTGCGCTCAAGACTCTGTCCTGTTCGACAGTCGTTTTCTAGGGTAACTAAATAGACTGGCATCCTGTGGCTTGGGTAACGGGAGCTGCCCCTTTTGGTTGAGAAAAAGTTAAGTTTCTGAACCCACAAGACTGAGGACAAGACATAGGGAATGGCAAATTAACCAAGACAAACACCCTCTCCTGGGACCCAACTGAGCAGCCAGATGTCACCACTGTGTCTCCGTGTGAGGTTGGGGTCCCTGGACAGAAGAGCCTGAAACAAAGGCTGACATGTGACGATTTGTTGGGAGAGCGCAACGGGACAACATGAGCGAGAGTCAGCGGGAGTCAAGCAGGATGGAGAGAGCTCGTTCAAAGACACACTGGCAAGTGGGCTACTCACGACTGCCTGGTCACACGGGACTGCCTGAGAAGCCATTCGACAAGTTCTCACAGCTGTCTAGCTGGAGGAAAGAGAGAGAAGCATTCAGTTAGTTCCCATCCCTCTTTGGTTAGAGATTTGCACCTCCACAAACTGGCCAGCGTTAACCCTGTCGTTTCCAGGTTCCTCTAGACACAGTGAAGCAAGCAGGGCTGGGATAATGCAGACCAGGTTTGAGCTGAAGATGGTCTCAGCTCTCTGAAGACTGACAGCTGCATGAAAAGGGGGTAAGGCCAAGAGTGCCTGGTAGATGCAAAAGAGGTATGTGTGGATGAGCCTTCTTCAAACGGCACAACTGGCAGCGTGAGCGCTGCAGGTCACCTCAGCCCTCTGGGTGTTAAGTTTCCTCACCCATAAAGGTGGGGGTGGAGAGATGCTCAGCATGGAACAAAATCTCCAAAGGAGACCCAAGAAGAAAGGGTGGATCGGGTACCAGCCCAGCAGGTAGGAGAATACTGCCAGGGCAGGCGTGTCTTGGGGGTCAAGTGAAGGAGGTAAGGCTGAGCAGAGGCCTGGGAAGGCTCCCAGAATATGGGGACAGTTCAGTTTGAGTAGAACAGCAGGTGATTGGGGAATGGAGGAGGTGGCAGACTTTGATGTGTAGTGTGATGTAAAGAGTGGCAAAAAGTGTGGGCTCTGATCCCAGGTCTGCTACTGACAGTGTGACTGTGGCTCCAGGGTGCCAGTTCTCTATCTGTAAAGAGAAGGAGGTATTTAGGGCTCTTAGAGGTTTGAGTGTTTCCTCACAGCAGCATGGGTGAGAGCAGAGGGGCCTCACTGGATGGAACTGGTGCTTGTAAGCTGACCCAGCTGTGGGGGTGGACCTGGGCTTTTCATGCCTACAGAACTAGGTATGGATGTCTTTAGGGATGTGGCAGGCAGATATTCAGTTCTGAGATTCCTGATGAGATAGCAGGGTTTCTACAGGTAGTAGAGCTGAGAGGAAGCTGGACTAAGTCACAGCAGGCACCAGGGAGGTGATTCTGGGGTTAGTCAAGCCAGATATCTAGCAAGGGTTTGTGATCTGGGCTCCATTATGCTGGGAGGAGGGCTCACTTATAACAGTAAGGCAGGCCTTCAACCAGTCCTTCCTGGTGACTACTGAGGCAGCAGTGATAGCTGACCACCAAAGATACAAGCTCTCCTTCCACAGTGTAGAGGTATTGTTAGGATGCCATTGTCTAGTTAGATACCATGTTCCTCAATCTACTGTCTTCAGCTGTACCCATAGGACTAGCACTGGGCAAAAGAATGTAAGCAGAAATGATGTATGCCATTTATAAGCTAAAGAAATGAATTATTAGCTGTGCCTTACTCCACTCCTTTCCCCCTCCAAGCCTTAGAGACTGCGTGTTAAAGAGGATAGCATCACAAGGTGGAAGGAGCCTGGATCCCTGAGTCACTGGTTGGAGGAGAGTGCCTAAAAATATTCTCGTTGGTCTTTTCATGAACAAGAAATAAACTTGTTTTCTGTTAAACCAATAGTATTTTGAGTTGCTGTCATGACAGTTAGCTTATCCTATCTAATACAGCAATCTTAGACACTTTAAATGGGCCCCAAAGCAGGAGGTCAGTGGTTTGGAAACCTGAAACTTGGGGAACCTAAAGATGAGCCCATTGATCAATATTAGATAATATTCATTACTAATACATGCCAGACTTTCTTTTTAGTTCTAAGGATCCAATGTTAGGATGACAAAGTCCATACTCTTGCAAGGCTTGCCTGCCAGTGAAGAGAGACAGATAACAAGCTGACAAACTAAATGCATTCTTTGTAGGCTCAAAGTATAACTTATTTTTTTGTCATCCACTGCCTATTTGAAGTATATTCAGTGGTCGTGATATGTTCCTATAATGGAAACATGGGTAGATCTCATGATAATTCTACCGACTCCTAGAATTATAGACAATAATTCCTAGGTTATAGACAATTCCTTTGATCACTTTAAGTTGTAAAAACAGCCTCAGTTTAAAAACTGGAATGTCTGGTGGAAAACAATGATTAAGTGCTTCTCTTTCATCCAAAGGTTGAATTAGCACCTTTGAATTATGGCCTGTTGTTGATGGCCTGTAGGGAAGGGGGTGTAGTTTTATTTTCTCTCTCTTATTTTGTCTTCTCTCTCGTCTTACCTCTTCCTGGCTGGTATATTGCTTCTTTCAAAGGGGTAGTGCATGTGAGGGGGTGCTGGTGGTGGTAAGGGAATGGGGCAGTCCTTGCTAGAGTGGCCTGGGAGGTTTTGTGTTCTTTAGGCCTGGTAGATGGTTAAAGCTGACTATTTGGCCCAGGTGGATGCATCTTAATTGTGAGAGTTTATCCGCTATTCTTTGTTAGCCCTTAGGAAGAGTAGGCCTCTCCTTTTAGCTTCTTCTTCTTGCTGGAATTACTGCCTCTTCTAGGTGCCCACATTGAGCAGAACCCAAGATAAAGCCTCTCTGATTTTTCTTGCATGGTCCATATTAGTCCACAGAATATATTCAAGCATCTCTCTTTATAACAGGCTCTGAAAATGCAGACTGGAACCCATATAACACCCTCTTTCCTGTTTTCCCAGACTAACCACTTAAGTTTTTTCACTGAGTCAAGCATAAGTTCAATATCTAACACTCCTCTCACCTCATCAACTTGAGAGAATACACAGGATGCTCTGTAAATGGTCCTCTAAATCTCTTACTCCAGGACTGAAGGAGGTAGCACTCCCCATTTTTAACCTTTCCCCTTGAATAGAAGAAGTTTACTCTCATAGGACAGCAATAACCCCTTCGAAAGAAATCCTCCAGGGGTCTTCATTCTGAAGGTCTCCCATGTATACACGTTGATATGATTTAGCTCTGTGTCCCCACCCAAATCTCACATTGAATTGTAATCCCCAGTGGTGAAGGGGGCCTGGTGGAAGGTGATTTGATCATGGGAGTAGATTTCCTTCTTGCTGTTCTTATGGTAGTGAGTTCTCATGAGATCTGGTTGCTTAAAAGTGTGTGACACTTCTCTCTTTGCTCTCTTTCTCCTGCTGGCCACGTGAGACTTGCCTGCTTCCCCTTCGCCTTCTGCCATGATTATAAGTTTCCTGAGGTCTCCCCAGCCATGCTACCTGTATAGCCTGTGAAACTGTTAGTCAATTACACCTCTTTTCTTCATAAATTTCTTCACAGTGTAAGGGACCTCTTCACAGGGCAGCAGGAGAGAGAAGTGAGCAAGACTTATGAAACACTTATAAAACCATCAGATGGTATGAGAACTCACTCACTATCATAAGAACAACAAGGGGAGACTGCCCCCCTGACCCAGTCGCCTCCCACCAGGTCGCCCCTCAACACCTGGGGATTGCAATTCAAGATGAGATTTGAGTGGGGACACAGAGCCAAATCATATGATCATGGTAAGGATTTGGGTTTTATTCTAACTGCAAAGGCAAGCTGTTGGGGAGCAGGAGGGTTGAGGCAGGGAATGACCTGATCGATTTATATTTTAAAGAGGATAATCAATGACATGAAAAGAAAGAAGGGAGGATTACTATAGAATGAGAGAGGTTTAATGGACAAAAGCAAACCCTATGTTTAGATCCAGTTTGGATCCTTATTCAAAAAACTAATTGTAAAAACATATCTTTGAGGCAACCTAGGAAATTTGAATATGGGCTTGGTATTAGAGAGATGATATTATGTAATTATTATTTATTTTGTTAAGTGTGATAATAGCATACTTTGGGGCTAAAAGAAAGTCTGTTAAGCATATCCTGAGAGTGACAAACAGATAAATAAGAAATAAGAAAGACTGTATTAGTTTGAGATGCATAATGTGGAAGTGGTACGGGGTGATGTGTTATGATGCCCAGGATTTGCTTTGATATATTTCAGAAAATAATTAAATAATTGGGACTTTATTATACTATACTTTTATGTATATTTTTAAAAATGCATATTAAAAATTACAAAGGAAAGGATCTCTGTTGTGTGGAGAATGCACTGCAGGGGAAAAGAGTGGAAGCAGAGACCAGTTAGGAGCCTTTGCAGTAAGCCAAAGAGAGGGAAGAGATAATGGTGACTTAGAGTGGTAGTCATGGCAGTGGCAGCCCGTCTGGAGTTGGTGCTACCATCATGCTGGCTGCAGCAGGGAGGTGTGGCTCGGGCTGCACATTCCATGGAGCCAGCAGGAGCTGGGGACAAGTGGGAGCCCTGTCCCTACAGGCCAGGGAGGGCCTGAAGGCTAGGGGCCAGGCTGCCAGTCCCGCAGACCAGAGTGGAAACGTGTGGTGCCTCTTCTGGGCCTGCCCATGGCTGCCCAGGGACCAATCAGCATGCACTTACTCCCCACTGAGGCCCCTAAAAGCCCTGGACTCAGCCAGAGCTGAGCAGATGTCAGAATGACCAGCTGCAGAGAGGATTAGGATTTTTTTTTTGAGCTTTTATATTTGCATTTATTCTTCATTTAACTTTAAAGCACTAGTATAGTTGAATATTAAAACAAAAACAAGAGCAAGTAGTGAGGATATTATGATTACAGTCCTTACTCATTCACTACTGCACATAAAATGCCAGCAGTGAGTGTTATTCACTGGCCCATTAAGAGGTCTGGCACTGAACACCACCTCTGGGGTGATGGTCATCATCCTCATATGCTTCTCCATTGTAATCACACCGTCCTTCCTGATTTGGATCAGAGTCCACCAGTTATACTTGATCCATCTCATCAGTCTCTTCCACTTCCATCTTCTCTGGTAGGAGTTTTTCCAGCAAAGACAGTTTATCAGAAGAGAGAAAGCCATTCTTAGGAAAGTTAACCTGAAATTCGATGATTAGGTGACCCTTTTTATATGGTCTACGATAAATTGGCATGCTTTCATTTAGTACACACTTGATATCTCCATGCTTGACAATCTGACTTGGGTAAGAAGTGATGACTATGGTTCAGTTGTCAAGAGTAGATATCGGCTTTGGAAGCCACACAATGCTTCAACCACAATTTTTCATACACATGCCAAGGTCTTCTTGTAAAGTAAAGTAAAAACAGCACGATCCTTCTAATCGAACACAAAGATAATATCTCCTGGTTCCAGTCCTGGTTCTTGGTCTGCTTCACCATGGAATGTTATTTTCTGGCCATCTTGCATGCCTTTATCAATATGAACTTCTAGAATCTTCTTCTCTTGAACTATCTTCCTTCCATTGCAGCTTTTACATCTATCTTTAGGACTGATCCGCTCCCCATGGCCCTGGAACTCCATGCACACAGACTGAATTTGCTGAACCATTTCTTTTTTTTTGTTTGTATGTTTATTGAAGGCTTTACTGTCAAGCAGGAGACCTGGGGAAGAAACATGAATGTTAGCCCTGAGGTTGGGGTATGGTCAGACATCTCCTGGCCAGGTCCATCTCTGATGGGCTCCTGGTCATCCCCCAGGAAGCTGGAAGAGTGCCAGCAGAAAGATGCCACTGGCCACAGAGGTTTCTGGCCAGAAGAGCGACACAAGAACCCTGCAACAGTAGGAGTTGGGTTGGAGCTGGAAATAGAGTTTAGAGATAGAGCCAATAGAGCTTGCAGATTGAATGTGAGGGATATGATAATAGCCAAGGTAGGACTAACATGAAAGTGACTTTGAGCACAGTGTGAAGCCGATTTTTTACTAGGGCTTGCATTTTCTCAAATTAATCCCCACCAGATTAAAGGCTGTTGGGAAAATGGGGAACGAATACTTTTCTAATATATATATATTTATATGTATTATATATATATATATATTAGAAAAATATATACTAGAAAATATATATGTATATATATTTATATATATGTATATATATTTATATATATATTGGAAAAAAATATATGTATATACATATATTTGAGATAGAGACTTTCTCTGTCACCCAGGCTGGAGTACAGTAGTGTGATCTTGGCTCACTGCAACCTCCACTTCTGGGGTTCAAGTTGATCCTCCCACCTGAGATTCTGGAGTGGCTGGGACTACAGGTACCTGCCACCACACCCACCTATTAATTTTTTTGTAGAGCCAGGGTTGTGCCATGTTGCCCAGGTTGGTCTCAAACTTCTGAGCTCAAACCATCTGCCTGCCTCCGCCTCCCAAAGTGCTGGGATTTCAGGCATGCACCACTGCACCCAGCCATCTTCAAATTATGTATGTTTTAAATTAAATTTACATTCTTGGAATTGGGGCTAATTGAGCCCAATTTAGCAGGGCCAGGGCTAAGATGTTTGAAATAGCTGGAAATTCTGTAACTCTACAAGGTGCAGACAGCTGGAAGAAATTACTTCCTGTTAAAAATTGTAGTTCTCAGCCATCAGGTAAAACCCTTGCCTTATCAGCTCCTGGGATTAATAATTTTTTTTCATACTAGGCCATACCATAGTACATTTCAGCAGTGGATCCTAGAAACACAAATTCTTAATTTACTCTTGGTTAGATCAATTATGCAAACACATGTTTAGCTGCTAGAATGACTTTGTCAGCATTTAGGAAGCTTTAATTCAACCACAAGTACCGGATCCAGCAAAGGAACCCCTGACTGTCTGAGATCTGCCCAGAGGCAAAGCTGTTTTTTAGCTATTTGTTTTTGGTGTCACTTTTTTCTTTTCCTTTCTGTACAACTGGTAATACAAATAGAGATGTGCATCTGTCACTGTGGATCTGTCAATGGCTTAGGTTTTCAGGACATAATCTTATTTAATGGAACCAGGTCTTTTTTTTTGCCTAAGTTTTCCCCCTACTTGTGAAGCATTTTGTTGTTGTTGCTAAAGTGCTGTAATGTCCTAGTAATAAAGTAATAATAAAAATGACAGAAATAACAAATAGTGCTCTTATTGATCGGCAAGAGAGTAGGCTCTCAACAGAGCAGGGCCATTTGGAGTGGGCAGACCTCATCCCTCACAGGCAGCAGCAGCAGCTAAGCCCTTTCTGTATTCTACATCCTCCCTGACCCTTGATTTCTGCTTGGCCTACCTTATCATGTTGTTCTGTAGAAAATCAGGTCACCCTGTATCTAACTTTTCCCTGGCCAATGTTTAGCAGCTTACTGAGCCTGTTGTGTTGTATCTAATCCTTGCGCAGCCCAGCTGTGTGTACTGCCATCATGGAACATCATAAATCATAATGTAAGGACCATAATATCCATCTACTTGCCAGAGCACCAAGGCACCCATTCCCTTGTGTCCAAGTGGCAATTGCAAACTCCTGGTGTAGATTTCCTCATTGTCTTCCTATCAGTTTCAGCATCTCCTGAGACATGAACTCATCGTTTTTGATGGCTGCATAGTATTCCATGGTGTAGATGTGCCACATTTTCCCTGTCCAGTCTATCATCGATGGGCATTTGGGTTGGTTCCAGGTCTTTGCTATTGTGAACAGTGCTGCAATGAACATATGTGTGCATGTGCCTTTATAATAGAAAGATTTATAATCCTTTGGATATGTACCCCGTAATGGGATTGCCGGGTCAAATGGAATTTCTATTTCTAGGTCCTTGAGGAATCGCCACACTGTCTTCCACAATGGTTGAACTAATTTACACTCCCACCAACAGTGTAAGAGTGTTCCTATTTCTCCACATCCTCTCCAGCATCTGTTGTCTCCAGATTTTTTAATGATCGCCATTCTAACTGGCATGAGATGGTATCTCAATGTGGTTTTGATTTGCATTTCTCTAATGACCAGTGTTGATGAGCATTTTTTCATATGTGTGCTGGCCTCATAAATGTCTTCTTTTGAAATGTTCTGTTGGTGCATGTCCTTTGCCTACTTTTGAATGGGTTGTTTGTTTTTTTCTTGTAAATCTGTTTTAGTTCTTTGTAGATTCTGGATATTAGCCCTCTGTCAGATTGGTAGATTGCAAAAATTTTTTCCCATTCTGTTGGTTGCTGGTTTTCTCTAATGATTGTTTCCTTTGCTGTGCAGAAGCTCTGGAGTTTAATTAGATCCCATTTGTCTATTTTGGCTTTTGTTGCCATTGCTTTTGGTGCTTTAGTCATGAAGTCCTTGCCTATGTCTATGTCCTGAATGGTACTGCCTAGGTTTTCTTCTAGGGTTTTTATGGTGTTAGGTCTTATGTTTAGATCTTTAATCCATCTGGAGTTAATTTTAGTGTAAGGTGTCAGGAAGCAGTCCAGTTTCTGCTTTCTGCACATGACTAGACAGTTTTCCCAACACCATTTATTAAACAGGGAATCCTTTCCCCCATGCTTGTTTTTGTCAGATTTGTCAAAGATCAGATGGTTGTAGATGGATGGTGTTGCCTCTGAGGCCTCTGTTCTGTTCGATTGGTCTATATCTCTGTTTTGGTAGTAGTACCATGCTGTTTTGATTACTGTAGCCTTTCAGTATAGTTTGAAGACAGGTAGCATGATGCCTCCAGCTTTGTTCTTTTTAGTTAGAATTGTCTTGGCTATGCGGGCTCTCTTTTGGTTCCATATGAAGTTTAAGGCAGTTTTTTCCAGTTCTGTGAAGAAGGTCATAGGTAGCTTGATGGGGATAGCATTGAATCTATAAATTACTTTGGGCAGTATGGCCGTTTTCACAATATTGATTCTTCCGAACCATGAGCATGGAATGTTTTTCCATCTGTTTGTGTCCTCTCTTATTTCCTTGAGCAGTAGTTTGTAGTTCTCCTTGAAGAGGTCCTTTATGTCCTTTGTTAGTTGTATTCCTAGGTATTTTATTCTCTTTGTAACAATTGTGAATGGCTGTTCCTTCTTGATTTGGCTCTCTTTAAGTCTGTTACTGGTATATAGGAATGCTTGTGATTTCTGCACATTGATTTTGTATTCTGAGACTTTGCTGAAGTTGCTTATCAGTTTCAGGAGATTTTGGGCTCAGATGATGGGGTCTTGTAAATATACAATCATGTCGTCTGCAAATAGAGACAATTTGACTTCCTCCTTTCCTAATTGAATACCCTTTATTTCTTTTTCCTTGCCTGATTGCTCTGGCTAGAACTTCCTATACTGTATTGAATAGGTGGGGTGAGAGACGGCATCCTTGTCTAGTGCTGGATTTCAAAGGGAATGCTTCCAGTTTTTACCATTCAGTATGATATTGGCTGTAGGTTTGCTGTAAATAGCTTTTATTATTTGAGATATAGTCCACTGATACCTAGTTTATTGAGAGTTTTTAGCATAAAGGGCTGTTGAATTTTGTTGAAGGCCTTCTCTGCATCTATTGAGATAATCATGTGGCTTTTGTCTTTGTTCTATTTATGTGATGGATTACTTTTATAGACTTGTGTATGTTGAACCAGCCTTGCATCTCCAGATGAAGCCTACTTGATTGTGATGGGTAAATTTTTGGTGTGCTGTTGCAAGGGGTTTGCCAGTATTTTATTGAAGATTTTTGCATCTATGTTCATCATGGATATTGGCCTGAAGTTTTCTTTTTTTGTTGAGTCTCTGCTGGGTTTTGGTATCAGGATGATGTTGGTCTCATAAAAAGATTTGGGAAGGATTCCCTCTTTTTGGATTGTTTGGAATAGTTTCAGAAGGAGTGGTACCAGCTTCTCTTTGTATGTCTGGTAGAGTTCAGCTGTGAACCCATCTGGACCTGGGCTTTTTTGGTTGGTAGGCCATTAATTGCTGCCTCAACTTCAGACCTTGTTATTGGTATATTCAGGGTTTCAACTTCTTCCTGGTTTACACTTGGGAGGGTGCAAGTGTCCAGGAATTTATCCATTTCTTCCAGGTTTACTAGTTTATGTGCATAGAGTTGTTTGTAGTAATCTCTGATGGTAGTTTGTATTTATGTGTAATGGGTGGTGATGTCCCCTGTATCTTTTTTTATTGTATCTATTTGATTCTTCTCTCTTTTCTTTTTTATTAATCTGGCTAGCAATCTATTTTGTTGATCTTTTCAGAAAACCATCTCCTGGATTTATTGATTTTTTGAGGGTTTATTTTGTGTCTCCATCTCCTTCGGTTCTGCTCTGATCTTAGTTATTTCTTGTCTTCTGCTAGGTTTTGAGTTTTTTTGATCTTGCTCCTCTAGCTCTTTCAATTTTGATGATAGGGTATCAATTTTCTTTCTTTGCTTTTCATGTGGGCATTTATTGCTATAAATTTTCCTCTAGATACTGCTTTAAATGTGTCCCAGAGATTCTGGGACATTGTGTCTTTGTTCTTGCTGGTTTTGAAGAACATCTTTATTTCTGCCTTCATTTCATTGTTTATCCAGTCAACACTCAAGAGCCAGTTGTTCAGTTTCCATGAAGCCATGCAGTTCTGAGTTAGTTTCTTAATGCTGAGTTTTAATTTGATTGTACTGTGGTCAGGGAGACTATTTGTTATGATTTCCGTTCTTTTGCTTCTGTTGAGGCATGATTTACTTACAATTATGTGGTCAATTTTAGAGTAGGTGTGATGTGGTGCTGAGAAGAATGTATATTCTGTGGATTTGGGGTGGAGAGTTCTGTAAATGTCTATTAGGTTTGCTTGGTCCAGGTCTGGATATCCTTGTTAATTTTTTGTCTTGTTGATCTGTCTAATATTGACAGTGAAGTGTTGAAGTCTCCCACTATTATTGTGCAGGAGTCTAAGTCTCTTTGTAGGTCATTAAGAACTTGCTTTATGTATCTGGGTGCTCCTGTATTGGGTGTGTATATATTTAGTATCATTAGCTCTGCTTGTTGCATTAATCCTTTAACCATTATGTAATACCCTTCTTTGTCTCTTTTGATCTTTGTTGGTTTAAAGTCTATTTTGTCAGAGATTAAGATTGCAACTCCTTTTCTTACTCTCCATTTGCTTGGTAAATCTTTTTCCATCCCTTTATTTTGAGCCAATGTGTGTCCTTGCATGTGAGATAGGTTTCATGGATATAGCTCACCAATGGTTTTTGACTTTTTATCTAATTTGCCAGTCTGTGTCTTTTGATTGGGGCATTTAGCCCATTTACATTTAAGATTAATATTGTTATGTGTAAATTTGATCCTGCCATTTTGATGCTAGCTGTTGTTTTGCCCACTAATTGACACAGTTGCTTCATTGTGTCTATGCTTTTTACCATTTGATATGTTTTTGGAGTGGCTGGTACTGGTTGTTCCTTTCTATGTTTAGTGCCTCTTTCAGGAGCTCTTGTAAGTCAGGCTTGGAGGTGACGAAATCTCTCAGCAATTGCTTGTTCATAAAAGATTTTATTTCTCCTTTGCTTATGAAGCGTAGTTTGGCTGGATATGAAATTCTGGGTTGAAAGTTCTTTTCTTTAAGGATGTTGAATATTGGCCCCTATTCTCTTCTGCCGAGAGAGCCACCGTGAGTCTGATGGGCTTCCCTTTGTGGGTAACCTGACCTTTCTCTCTGGCTGCCCTTAGTATTTTTTCTTTCATTTCAACCCTGGTGAATCTGTGATTATGTGCCTTGGGGCTGTTCTTCTTGAGGAATATCTTTGTGGTGTTCTCTGTATTTCCTGGATAATATTCTGAAGAGTGTTTTCCAGCTTGGATTCATTTTCTCTGTCACATTCAGGTACACCTATCAAACGTAGATTAGGTCTTTTTACATAATCCCATATTTCTTGGAGGCTTTATTCATTTCTTTTCACTCTTTTTTCTCTAATCTTGCCTTCTCATTTTATTTCATTGAGTTGATCTTCAATCTGATAACCTTTCTTCTGCTTAGTCGATTTGGCTGTTGAAACTTGTGTGTGCTTTGCAAACTTCTCGTATTGTGTTTTTCACCTCCATTAAGTCATTTATATTCTTCTCTAAGCTGTTTATTCTCGTTAGCATTTCGTCAAACCTTCTTTCAAGTTCTTAGTTTCTTTGCATTGGGTTAGAACATGTTCTTTTAGTTCAGAGAAGTTTATTATTACCCACCTTCTGAAGCCTGTTTCTGTCAGTTCATCAGACTCATTCTCCATCCAGCTTTGTTCCTTTGCTGGTGATGAATTGTGATCCCTTGGAGGAGAGGCATTCCAATTTTGGGTGTTTTCATCCTTTTTGTGCTGGTTTCTTCCCATCTTTGTGGATGTATCTACCTGTAGTCTTTATGACTTTCGGATGGGGTCCCCGAGTGGATATCCTTTTTGTTGATGGTGAATTTATTTCTTTCTGTTTTTTAGGTTTCCTTCTAACAGTCAGGCCACTCTGCTGCAGGACTGCTGGAGGTCCACTCCAGACCCTGTTTGCCTGGGGATCATCTGTGGCAGCTGTAGAACAGTAAGGTTTGCTGCCAGTTTCTTCTTCTGTTATCTTCTTGCCAGAAGGATACCCACCAGATGTCAGCCTGAGCTCTCCTTTATGAGGTGACTCTTTGGATATTCGGGTATCAGGGAGTTGCTTGAGGAGATAGTCTGTCCCTTATGGGAGCTCAAGTGCTGAGCTGTGAGCTCCATTTTCCATTCTGAGCTGCTGGGCAGGTACGTTTAAGTCTACTGCAGTGGAACTCATAACCGCCTTTTTTCCCAGGTGCTCTGTCCTGGGAAGGTGGGGCTTTATTTATAAGTTCCTAACGTGCTGCTGCCTTTTTTCAGAGCTGCCCCTGCCCAGCTAGGAGGTAGCCTAGTCACAGTCTACCAGCACAGGCATTGCTGAGCTGCTGTGGGCTTTGCCCAGCTGCTGTGTGAACTTCCTTGCAGTTTTGTTTATAGAGGTATAGTTAGAACTGCCTTGGTAATGGCAGTTTACCTCAGTAATGGTGGACTGCCTTTGTAATGGTGGATTGCCTCAGTAATGGTGGACTGCCTTGGTAATGGCGAACTGCCTCGGTAGTGACAGACTGCCTCAGTAATGGCAGATGCCCTCCCCCCAACAGAGCTGGACCATCCAGGGTCCAGCAGCACTTGCTGCAAAACTCTCAATCCAGAGCGTGTCAGATTGCTGGTCTTTGTGGAGGTGGGACCCACCAAGCCAGATCACCTGGCTCTCTGTTTCAGCCCCCCTTTTTTCAGTTAAGTGGGTGGATCTGTCTCCCAGGCATTCCAGGCACCAGTGAAACAACCACGCAGATTTCTGTGAGTTTTTGTGCGGAGACCCATTGAGCCAGCTGAAACAGCCATGCTGGAAGCTTGTGTCACTTTTCAGCCTGGGAATCTCCTGGTCTTTGGGCAGTAATAATTCATTTGGAAATGCGGTTTTCACTCACCCTCTGTGTTGTTCTCGCTGGGAACTGCACTCCAGAGCTGTTCCTATTTGGCTATCTTCCCACTGCCATACTTCTTTAGCTGTAAAGTGAGTGCCTTGGTCAGAGGCAATGCTGTGTGGAATACCATGACAGTGGATAAGGCATTCCATGAGTCCATAGATGGTAGTCTTGGCAGAATATATATATCCAGAGCAAGTGTCTATTCCAGTGTAGACAAACCTTTGCTTTTTCCACGATAGAAGAGGTCCTATATAGTCAACCTGCCATCAGATATCTGCCATCACGTAGCACTGCCATATTGAGGGCTCAGTGTTGGTCTTTGCTGCTGACAAATTGGACACTCAGCAGTGGCCATAGATAGGTCAGCCTTGGTAAGTTGAAGTCCATGTTGCTGATCCCATGCATAACCTCCATCCCTGCCACCATGGCCACTTTGTTCATGAGCCCATTGAGCAACAACAGGGGTGGCTGGGGAAAGAGGCTGAGTGGTGTCCACAGAATGGGTCATTCTATCCACTTGATTATCAGAATCCTCCATTGATGAGCTCTCACATGGGACACAAGTATCTTCACAGTTTTTGACCACTCAAAGAAGTCCATACACACACACACACACACACACACACACACACACACACACACACACACACAAAGGGGAGTTTATACATACATATATGTGTATATATATATATGAGTTTATTAACTATTAACTTACACAATCACAAGGTTCCACAATAAGCTGTCTATACGCTGAGGAGCAAGGAGAGCCAGTCTGAGTCCCAAAAATTAAGGAACTTAGAGTCTGATGTTTGAGGGCAGGAGGCATCCAGCATGGGAGAAAGATGTAGGCTAGGCCAGTCTCTCCTTTTCATGGTTTTCTGGACTAATATTTTGTATCCTTCAGTCCAATTAAGTTGACACTCAGTATTAATCATAACATATGGCTAAAACAAATGAGTTATGCCAATCAGATTTTGTCTTTGGAGAGTTTCAACCAACCAAACCACTGACTACTGCCAGTCACTGATGGACACTGGTATTGGAAGGTCTTACAAACTCAGGGGCTGTAATAGCCATTAGGCCCATATGTAAGTTGCTGAAAGGGCCATTGTCTTTTTAAAATGCCTGAAAAGAGGAGGGACTGGAACAGACACAAACTGATGAAGAATTGAGAGAATATGTGACTGCCCCTGAGAGAGAAAGAGACCGAGAAAGAGAAGATGTCTGGTTTATGTTCTAACTTTCAGTTCTAATTTCTTTGAGCCTGGCTGTTCTTGTTTCTTGTGTTTTTTTTTCCTCTGCCTGTTTCTGTGTGTGTGTGTGTGTGTGTGTGTGTGTGTGTGTTTAAATGTTAAATATTTAAAATTTAAACTTTAATCCTTTTGAGTATATGACCAAAAAGGCTGTAATTAGAACAGGAATTGGTACCAGGAGTGGGGTTTCAAGTGACAGAGCCTTAAAATGTGGGACAGTTGTGGTATCATTGGGAGGAGATATAATTTAAAAATAAAAGATGAGAATTTTGCAACCTGTGATTTTTGGTTAAAAACTAGTTAAGTGTCACCTGCAATTCCTTGAGACCCAGGCCATAAACATACAAAAGGTGAAGCTTTAGGAGGCTTGATGACTGAATATAAGAATAATGAAGCAGATTATTTATTTTCTATCCAGAATGCCTATCAGCAAATAAGAAAAGCAAGGTGATTATGTAATCCTGGTGCAAGAAGCCCATTTTGCCTGTAGCTGGAGCTCTCTAATTACTTAGATTCAAATCCAGAAACTAATGGGCCTTGCCAAACTGTGGTCTAGTCCTAATTTTCTGCCTCATTGAGTTTCTAGTGCCAAAGCTAAAGCTGTGATTGACAAAGATGGATATTTAGGCCAGTGGAAAAGGATTATCTAGAAGAAGGAGTTGCTGAAGAACATGATACTCCCACAAGCTCCTCCAAGGCATTTTTTACTCTGCCTTCCCTACAAAACAATAAGATCCCTTTCCACTGGGAGGCAAGTCTAACAGGTAGGATTGAAGTATGGATAAGGAAAAACAGATTAGGAGAGACATAGCTAGCACTTTTTGCCTACATTCCTTTTATACCAAGTGGCATCAGCCATTAAGAGAAGGAAAGTTTGATTGAAGAAACTAATTCTGGGTTCTGAGTAACAGAAAATTGATGAGCCTCATCCTCAAGATTTATTTCAACTATTAAGAATATACAGCCTCCCAAGGACATTGGCCTTACAGTATCAGCCAGGGTGCCCTGTAGCTTCAGAATTAAATATTTGCTTATTTAATCCTAAGTAGTCACTATATGGTTCTTGTCTTAGCTAACTCTTTCTTTCCTCTATTTTTCTAAGTAAATGATTGTTTTCTGCTGTCTTCTGTTTTTGTTCCATTGTTGAATGTTGGGGCGTGGCAGAAGTTAAGTTTACCATTTAGTTCATACATTGTGGGAAGATGTGATGTCAACTTTGGACAGGCTTTCAGAGAACTAGAAGAGGAATGGATTCTGAGGCAGGCAGGCAACCTTTGAGATGGCCTTGAGATACTCACTGCCTCTGAATGAGGAGAAGAACATATCTTCAAGTTATTTCCTATGGGGAGAAGATGTATGATTTATAGTTGTAAATGTGATCAATTAGTCAAAAGCACCTTTGAAAATGTCCAAACATGGAAAAGGTTATGTGTGCCAGGCAAGCAACTTTTTTTTTGAAATGGGGTCTCGCTCTGTCACCAGGCTAGAGTGCAGGGGCATGATCTCAGCTCACTGCAACCTCCACCTCCCAGGTTCAAGAGATTCTCCTGCCTCAGCCTCCCGAGTAGCTGGGACTACAGGCACATGCCACCACATCTGGCTAATGTTTTGTATTTTTAGTAGAGATGGGGTTTCACTGTGTAGCCAGGATAGTCTTGATCTCCTGACCTCGTGATCCACCCACCTCAGCCTCCCAAAGTGCTGGGATCACAGGCATGAGCCACTGCACCCAGCCAAGGGACAGCTTTATATGCTGGATGGACACCTAACCCAGGACAGCAAATCCTATGACTTACATTGTCAGGGTTGAATGGATAGGCTCATCAAACTCTTTTTCCTGAAATTTGAACAAGGAGACGTTGGGTCTGTTGTCACTTGGAGTGAACTATTCAGTTGGGTTCTATACATTGGGGGCATGATGAGTATACAGGAAGGAGGTAGGGTACCAGAGGAGAATGGAGCAGACACCTGAAGACTGGTGACTCCTGAGAGGGAGAGACAGAGTTGCTGCTTCTGTTCTCAGTGGGTTTCTCCTGATTTTAGAGCCTCTCAAATCTGGCAATATTTTACTTTTCTGTTCCTGGACTTAACTGGATTTTTGTTTTCTTATAATAAATCCCAATCCGTAGCAGAAATCTAGCAGTCAGGAGACAGATCTAGGTGGAAATATGTTTTTCAGATCCAGCTACATTTCCGTGGACTCACCACCTGGGAGTGGAGGAAATCACCCAAGGAGGGTGTAGAGGGAAAAAGAAAATGTATTCTGATCATTACAAATACTTCATATTACATAGTGTACCACAAGATGTTAAATGTTCACATATATTATTTTATTTACCCTTCTAAATAACTTTGTAAAGTAGCTGTTAGGATTATCCTAATTTTACAAATGAACGGAGGTGATAAAATGGGTTTGGTTATTAATACTTTGCCTGGGTTGCACAGGTCTTCTGATTGAGTTCACTCTTCAGCTCACATTAGGAGCAGAAAGGACTTAGAATTCGCAAGACAGAGCTATAGGCACTGGACCAGAATCTGGACCAGAATTCTCCCCTGGGGTGGGCACCACTCTGTAATCATAAAGACCAGTATTATCTGATGTTTACAGAGAAGCTGGCAGGAGAGTAAATGAATTAAATGAAGGATGCTTATCCCAGGGCTCCTTGCTTCCCTTTGTGGGTCTCCTCTTCCCCCACCCCATGACTAGCCCTGCTGCTGTCTAGCCCCTTTGAGGGAGACCACTCACCTGCCCCAACCACAGAGAAGCAAGAGGCCTGTGCTGCAGTTTTCCCTCCCTATGGCCTATTCCTTGTTCTTCAGGGCAGTGTTTAATGCCCCCAAACTTGGGGATGGGTAGTGGGGAGGGATGGTAAATGGTGCTTTGTGGGAAACGGGTTACATGGACAAAGGATTTGGGAAATGCTGAGTTAAACAAACAAAAGAGATTTCCTGACCACAGTTCTTAGAGCATTAAATGTGAACGTGCACCTCCTAGAAGGTCATATTATGGGAAGACCTTCTTCCCCAACTTACTCGACCATAGAACAGCTTTCTAATGTGCTAGCATTTATTTTTATTGCATTTTAGGTTTTGGGGTACATGTGAAGAACATGCAAGATTGTTGCATAAGTACACACGTGGCAGTGTGATTTGCTGCCTTCCTTCCCTTCACCTGTATCTGGCATTTCTCTAATATAGATAGATATCATGCTATCTCTCCCCAACTCCCCACCCCCCGCTGTCCCTCCCCTCTTTCCCTGCAACAGAACCCAGTATGTAGTGCTTCCCTCCCTGTGTCCAGGTGTTCTCATTGTTTAACACCCGCCTATGAGTGAGAACATGCGGTGTTTGATTTTCTATTCTTGTGTCAGTTTGCTGAGAATGATGGTTTCCAGGTTCATCCATGTCCCTACAAAGGACACAAACTCATCGTTTCTTATGGCTGCATAGTATTCCATGGTGTATATGTGCCACATTTTCCCTGTCCAGTCTATCATCGATGGGCATTTGGGCTGGTTCCAGGTCTTTGCTATTGTAAACTGTGCTGCAATGAACATTCATGTGCATGTGTCCTTATAGTAGAACGATTTATAATCCTTTGGATATATACCCAGTAATGGGATTGCCGGGTCAAATGGAATTTCTATTTCTAGGTCCTTGAGGAATCGCCACACTGTCTTCCACAATGGTTGAACTAATTGACACTCTCACCAACCGTGTAAAAGTGTTCCTATTTCTCCACATCCTCTCCAGCATCTGTTGTCTCCAGATTTTTTAATGATCGCCATTCTAACTGGCATGAGATGGTATCTCAATGTGGTTTTGATTTGCATTTCTCTAATGACCAGTGATAATGAGCATTTTTTCATATGTTTGTTGGCCTCCTGTATGTCTTCTTTTGTGAAGTGTCTGTTCATATCCTTTGCCCACTTTTGAATGGGCTTGTTTGTTTTTTTTCTTGTATATCTGTTTTGGTTCTTTGTGAATTCTGGATATCAGCCTTTTGTCAGATGGGTAAACTGCAAAAATTTTTTTCCCATTCTGTTGGTTGCTGATTCACTCTAATGACTGTTTCTTTTGCTGTGCAGAAGCTGTGGAGTTTGATTAGGTCCCATTTGTCTATTTTGGCTTTTGTTGCCAATGCTTTTGGTGTTTTCATCATGAAGTCCTTGCCTATGCCTATGTCCTGAATGGTTTTGCCTAGATTTTCTTCTAGGGTTTTTGTGGTGTTAGGTCTTAAGTTTAAGTCTTTAATCCATCTGGAGTTAATTTTAGTGTAAGGTGTCAGGAAGGGGTCCAGTTTCTGCTTTCTGCACATGGCTAGCCAGTTTTCTCAATACCATTTATTAAACAGGGAATACTTTCCCCCTTGCTCGTTTTTGTCAGATTTGTCAAAGATTGGATGGTTGTAGATACGTTGTGTTGCTTCCGAGGCCTCTGTTCTGTTCCATTGGTCTATATCTCTGTTTTGGTACCAGTACCATGCTGTTTTGATTACTGTAGCCTTGTAGTATAGTTTGAAGTCCAGTAGTGTGATGCCTACTGCTTTGTTCTTTTTGCTTAGAATTGACTTGGCTATGTGGGCTCTCTTTTGGTTCTATATGAAGTTTAAGGTGGTTTTTCCCAGTTCTGTGAAGAAGGTCATTGGTAGCTTGATGGGGATAGCATTGAATCTATAAATTACTTTGGGCAGTATGGCCATTTTCACGATATTGATTCTTCCTAACCATGAACATGGAATGTTTCTCCATCTGTTTGTGTTCTCTCTTATTTCGTTGAGCAGTGGTTTGTAGTTCTCCTTGAAGAGGTCTGTTACTTCCCTTGTTAGTTGTATTCCTAGGTATGTTTTTCTCTTTTAGCAATTGTGAATGGCAGTTCGTTCTTGATTTGGCTCTCTTTAAGTCTGTTATTTGTGTATAGTAATGCTTGTGACTTTTGCACATTGATTTTGTATCCTGAGACTTTGCTGAAGTTGCTTATCAGTTTCAGGAGATTTTGGTCTGGGACGATGGGGTCTTCTAAATATACAATCATGTCATCTGCAAATAGAGACAATTTGACTTCCTCCTTTCCTAATTGAATATCCTTTATTTCTCTTTCCTTGCCTGATTGCTCTGGCTAGAACTTCCAATACTGTATTGAATAGGAGTGGTGAGAGAGGGCATCCTTGTCTAGTGGCAGATTTAAAAGGGAATGCTTCCAGTTTTTGCCTGTTCAGTATGATATTGGCTGTAGGTTTGTTGTAAATAGCTTTTATTATTTGAGATATAGTCTACTGATACCTAGTTTATTGAGGGTTTTTAGCATAAAGGGCTGTTGTTGAATTTTGTTGAAGGCCTTCTCTACATCAATTGAAATAATCATGTGGTTTTTGTCTTTAGTTCTGTTTATGTGGTGAATTACATGTATAGACTTGCATATGTTCAACCAGCCTTGTATCCCCGGGATGAATTCTACTTGATCATAGTGGAGAAGCTTTTTGATGTGCTGTTGCAATCGGCTTGCCAGTATTTTATTGAGGATTTTCGCATCTATGTTCATCATGGATATTGGCCTGAAGTTTTCTTTTCTTGCTGAGTCTCTGCTGTGTTTTGGTATCAGGATGATGTTGGTCTCATAAAACGATTAGGGAAGGATTCCCTCTTTTTGGATTATTTGGAATAGTTTCAGAAGGAAGGGTACCAGCTCTTCTTTGTATGTCTGGTAGAATTCGGCTGTGAACCCATCTGGACCTGGGCTTTTTTTGGGTGGTAGGCTGTCAATTGCTGCCTCAACTTCAGACCTTGTTATTGGTCTATTCAGGGTTTCAACTTCTTCCTGGTTTAGGCTTGGGAGGAGGCATGTGTTCAGAAATTTATCCATTTCTTTCAGGTTTACTAGTTTATGTGCATAGAGTTGTTTGTAATAATCTCAGATGATGTTTTGAATTTCTGTGGAATCTGTGGTGATATCCCCTTTATCGTTTTTTACTGCATCTATTTGATTCTTCTCTCTTTTCTTTTTTATTAATCTGGCTAGTGGTCTGTCTATTCTGTTGATCTTTTCAAAAAACCAGCTCCTCGATTTATTAATTTTTGAAGGGTTTTTTGTGTCCCTATCTTCTTCAGTTCTGCTCTGATCTTAGTTACTTCTTGTCTTCTGCTAGGTTTTGAGGTTTTTTTAATCTTGCTCCTTTAGCTCTTTCAATTTTGATGATAGGGTGTCAATTTTAGATCTCTCCTTGCTTCTCATATGGGCACTTATTGCTATATATTTTCCTCTAGAGACTGCTTTAAATGTGTCCCAGAGATTCTGGTATGTTGTGTCTTCATTCTCATTGTTTTTGAAGAACATCTTTATTTCTGCCTTCATTTCATTGTTTATCCAGTCAACATTCAAGAGCCAGTTGTTCAGTTTCCATGAAGTTGTGCAGTTCTGAGTTAGTTTCTGAATTCTGAGTTCTAACTTGATTGCACTGTGGTCTGAGAGACTGTATGTTATGATTTCCGTTCTTTTGCATTTGCTGAGGAAGTGATTTACTTCCAATTATGTGGTCAATTTTAGAGTAGGTGTGATGTGGTGCTAAGAAGAATGTATATTCTGTGGATTTGGGGTGGAGAGTTCTGTAAATATCTATTAGGTTTGCTTGGTCCAGGTCTGAATTCAAGTCCTGGATATCGTTGTTAATTTTTTGTCTCGTTGATCTGTCTAATATTGACAATGGGGTATTAAAGTCTCCCACTATTACTGTGTGGGAGTCTAAGTCTCTTTGTAAGTCATTAAGAACTTGCCTTATGTATCTGGATGCTCCTGTATTGGGTGCATATATATTTAGGATCGTTAGCTCTTCTTGTTGCGTTGATCCTTTTACCATTATGTAATGTCCTTCTTTGTCTCTTTTGATCTTTGCTGGTTTAAAGTCTATTTTATCAGAGATGAGAATTACAACTCCTGCTTTTTTTTTGCTCTCCATTTGCTTGGTAAATCTTCCTCCATCCCTTTATTTTGAGCCTTTGTGTATCCTTGCATGTGAGATGCATTTCCTGGATACAGCACACCGATGAGTTTTGGCTTTTTATCCAATTAGCCAGTCTGTGTCTTTTGATTGGGGCATTCAGTCTATTTACATTTAGGGTAAATATTGTTATGTGTGAATTTGATACTGCCATTTTGATGCTAGCTGGCTGTTTTGCCCTTTAGTTGATGCAGATTCTTCACTGTGTTGATGCTCTTTACCATTTGGTATGTTTTTGTAGTGGCTGGTACTGGTTGTTCCTTTCTATGTTAGTGCCTCTTTCAGGAGCTATTGTAAAGCAGGCCTGGTGGTGATGAAATCTCTGAGTACTTGCTTGTTCGCAAAGGATTTTATTTTTCGTTCACTTATGAAGCTTAGTTTGGCTGGATATGAAATTCTGGGTTGAAAGTTCTTTTCTTTAAGGATGTTGAATATTGGCCCCCGTTCTCTTCTGGCCTGTAGGGTTTCTGCTGAGAGATCTGCTGTGAGTCTGATGGGCTTCCCTTTGTGGGTAACCCGACCTTTTTCTCTGGCTGCCCTTAGCATTTTCTCCTTCATTTCAACTCTCATGAATCTGAAGATTATGTGCCTTGGGGTTGCTCTTCTTGAGGAATATCTTTGTGGTGTTCTCTGTATTTCCTGGACTTGAATATCGGCCTGGCTTGCTAGGTTGGGGAAGTTTTCCTGGATAATATCCTGAAGAGTATTTTCCAGCTTGGATTCATTCTCTTCGTCACATTCAGGTAACACCTATCAAATGTAGATTAGGTCTTTTCACATAGTCCCATATTTCTTGGAGACTTTGTTCATTCCTTTTTACCCTTTTTTCTCTAATCTTGCCTTCTTGTTTTATTTCATTGAGTTGATCTTCGACCTCTGATATCCTTTCTTCTGCTTGGTCAATTTGGCTGTTGAAACTTGTGCATGCTTTGCGAAGTTCTCATGTTGTGTTTTTCAGCTCCGTCAATTCACTTATATTCCTCTCTAAGTTGTCCATTCTTGTTAGCATTTCGTCAAATCTTTCAAGGTTCTTAGTTTACTTGCATTAGGTTAGAACATGTTCTTTTAGCTCACAGAAGTTTCTTATTATCCACCTTCTGAAGCCTGATTTTGTCATTTCATCACACTCATTCTCCATCCATCCTTGTTCCCTTGCTGGTGAGGAGTTGTGATCCCTTGTAGGAGGAGAGGTGTTCTGGTTTCGGGTGTTTTCATCCTTTTTGCACTGGTTTCTTCCCATCTTTGTGGATTTATCCACCTGTCATCTTTGTAGTTGCTGACTTTCAGATTGGTTCTCTGAGTGGATGTCCAGTTTGTTGATGATGAAGTTATTTCTTTCTGTTTCTTAGTTTTCCTTCTAACATTCATTCCCCTCCACTGTAGGGCTACTGAGGTCCACTCCAGGCCCTGCTTGCCTGGGGATCACCTGCAGCAGCTGCAGAACAGTAAGGGTAGCTACCAGTTTCTTCTTCTGCTATCTTTGTCCCAGAAGGATGCCTGCCAAGTGTCAGTCTGATCTCTCCTTTATGAGGTGACTCTTTGGATATACAGGGGTCAGGGAGCTGCTTGAGGAGACAGTCTGTCCTTTATAGGAGTTCAAGTGCTGAGCTGTGAGCTCCATTGTTCATTCAGAGCTGCTGGACAGGTACGTTTAAGTCTGCTGCAGCAAAACTCATAAACCCCTTTTTTCCCCCAGGTGCTCTGTCCTGGGGAGTTAGGGCTTTATTTATGAGTTTCTGTTGTGCTGCTGCCTTTTTTTCAGGGCTGCCCTGCCCAGCAAGGAGGCAGCCTAGTCACTGTCTGCCTGCAGAGGCTTTGCTGAGCTGCTGTGGGCTCTGCGCAGCTGCCGTGTGAACTTCCCTGCAGTCCTGTTTATTTACGGGTGTAGTTAGAACTGCCTCAGCAATAGTGGCCCACCTCTGTAATGGCGGAGTCTCTCTGTAATGGCGAGTTGCCTCGGCAATGGCAGGCTGCCTCAGCAATGGCGGACCACCTCCGTAGTGGTGGAGTGCCCTGGTAATGGCGAACACCCCTCCCCCACAGAGCTGGAACGTCCTGGGTTCAGCTGTGCTTGCTGTGAAACTCTCAACGCAGAGTGTTTCCAGTACTGCTTTTTTTTCTGTGGGGGTGGGACCAGCCGAGCCTGATCACCTGGCTCCCTGTCTTGGAGCCTTTTTTTCAGTTGAACGGTTGACTCTCTCCCAGGTGTTCCAGTCGCCTGTTCAAAAGGCGCCGGGATCTGTGTGATTTCCCATGCGGCGACCCACTGCACCGGCTGAAGCAGTGGCTCTGAGATTCGTGGCACGTTTTTTGCCCAGGAATCTCCTGGCCTGGCTCCCTGTTTGAGTCCCCTTTTTAATCAGATGAATGGGCAACTCTGCCTTTCCGAAGCTCCAGTTGCCAGCTTAAAAGGGCACCCAGACCAGTGTATTTTGCACGGAGAACTGCCACGCTGGGGCGCCAGCAAAACAGCCACACCGGCCAAAACAGCCATGCTGGCGACCCGTGGGGCTTCTCCGCCTGGGAATCTCCTGGTCTGTGGGCAATAAAAATCTGTCTGGAAATGCAGCGTCCACTCACCCGCTGCACTTTCACTGGGAGCTGCAATCCTGAGCTGCTCCTAATCGGCCGTCTTGGATCCTTGTTCCTGTGCTAGCATTTTAAGCAGAAACAGGGAAGGGGAAAAAGACTTTGGAGGTGGGAGGCATCCTAGAACTTCACCTCAAGGGTTAGCAAACGCCTACTCCCTATCCATGAGCAATGGCCTTGAGTGGAGCTCTCAACTGATAAGTGGGGGTTTGTTTGTGTGTGCGCGAGAGTGTGGTTTGTGTGTTTTGTGTATGCACCCACACACATAGGCACAATTCTTGGCTGTCAACTCAAAGGCAGGAACTGGATTGATTTTTATAACTCTGCTCTTAAGGTTTCTCATCCCCTAATATTTGCTCGGGTCTCTTTGGGGACTGCACATTAAATAAGGCACACTCTGCCTCACTGCGGCTCTAGGTGCTTGTGCGTGGTGGTGGGGCCAGGAAACTCATTAGGATTCTCAAAGTTTAGGAAGGAGAAAAGGCCAAGTTAACAGAACACCTGCCTCCTGACTCCTTGTGGGGTTGTCTTTTTGGCCTGCCCAACCTACTGAGGACTCATTGGAGGAGTCCTCCCAGGGAACTTCTCTTACATTGACAGCCTCTGTTTATTTTTGAACCCTTAATTACCCTTTAAACTTGCTGTGGTTTATTTTTAGAGGTTTCTCATCCACCTCATTAACAGCTCGTAAAAGCTCCTGTCTCATATTTCTACCGTTATGCCCTTAATTAATCACAGTGGCTTTTGTTATCTCAGAACACCGGTCTTGTTTAGAATTGAAATGAGACGACTCCAAGCCACTGCCTAACTGCTTTTTAGGCATTCCTTCCCTTTCCTCCCATCCTTCTGTCTGCCATGGGGCTGTCTAGAGCCTTGTCCCCAGGGTTCTCTCTGTTCTGTTTTGGTTATTTTGTTCATAATCAAGGGCTGAGAATGCAGTAGAAGGAGGCGTGAGATTCTGGCGGCTCTGTCTGGTGTTTCGGTTTTGCTTTGTTTTGCTGATTTCTGGGGAGGGCACTGTTGGGCTCCTTCCTCCACCTCTACCGCGAGTTAGGAAGAAAGAGGCGGGTTAGGATTTTTCAAGCTTTGCATCCAACGTGTGAACAGAACAGCGATACCTGATTAAATGCACACCAGGACTCTGATCCCTGATCTGACACCTGCTGATCCTCTTCCCTTGTCTGGAAAGCGCTACGTAATTACCTTTTCCTGCTGGCCCAGTTTATATTCAAACCTTCTTAGTAGGACTGACCAAAATACTGAAAGCATCCATCATCAAAAGGGTTCGACGCTAGGTGCTGCTTCCCAGAGGGAGGAAGGCTGGTGTGGGGCAGAGGAAGCACTTGCAGTCTGGGGACAGTGAGTGGCACAGGCCCGGCTGGCGTTTATGGGGGCACCTGCACTTTGGCCAGGGCAGGGCAAGCCCAGTCAGTGGTCTGTCCTTTGTGGCTGGGTCCAATCTGCCCTGTGGAACTCACGGTCTCCCAGGCAAGAGAGAAAGCTGCCTTCTCCTGCTGTTGGCTCAGTGGGTGGGCACAGGCTGAGGGGTACTCATGCCCTTCCCAGGCAAAATAGAGCAGATAACACCAGGCTCCTCTAGGCTTGAATCTCACTCTCTCCCCTTGGCCTTGGGCAAGTTGCTTTACTTCTCTTCCTTGCATCCTCTTCCATATAAAGAGGAGGGAGGCAATACTAATATTACCTACCTCAAAGTACTGATGTCAGAACTAAATCAGGTAATGTATGTAAAGAATTGGCACAGTGTCTGGCACATCATAATCATGTAACAGATGACAGCTGCTATAATTAGTATTACATTGGAAGATAGTGACCATTCTGGTCCTACGTGGCCATTTGAGACCATAGGGGCAGTGAGAGCATTGTGGGTCCTTGTGATGATGTGAATTTTATCCTGTAAAAGAACTTGTCTACTCATTCGCTCATATATCTGTTTATCCAACAAACACCAAGCACTTACTATGTGCCAGGGGCTATGCAAAGTGGGGACAAAGTGGGGCTCTCTGTGGGGTGTCAGCTCTCAGGTAGCCTCTACCCTGATGAGGGAGATCCTACTATAATATACATTAGAATAAAATATGTACTAGAAAGAAGACACAAACGCTGGGCTTACAAGGACAAACAGGAAGGAGTGAATAGTTATGCTCCAAGAGGTGCAGACTCATGAAGATTCAGGAGGGAGGTTTGAGCAAGAACACGAAGGATGAGAAAGGTTTCAAGGAGCAACGAAGGGAGGGAAGAACATTCTAGGATGAGGGAGCGGCATTAGCAAAGTCACGGAGAAGTGAAAGTGCACGGGTATTTGGAAATGTAGCCTGGGTAGAGAGAGAAAGTGGCCACGTAGGGCCCAGTGATGGCTGCACTCAAATGCCACGTTAGGGAATTTGAAGGAACTAAGGTCTTAAGAGAAGCGACTTTAGACGTTTGTCTCAGAGCGCTAGCTAACTGGGGGTATATGACGTAGACTGGCAGTGGGTCCTAACCTTTCACTGCCAGGAAACCCCTTTCGTTAATTTACTCCCATGGAGTCTGGCAGTTTGATTTTGGACATTTAGCATAATACATTTACCAATAGTCTGTGATGCTTTATTGGGATAAATGTATAGTTTCCAGTAGTTCTTTTAAATACTGAAGACCCCTAGATATCTAAGAGTACCAGCTGGGAACCAAAGGGGGTAGGGAGGTAGAAGAGCAGATGTCTGAAGACCCCTTAGTGGACTCTTAGATGCCCAGAACAGAAGGGAAGAAGGCCTGAACTAAGATACGTGCAGTTTCCAAAAGTTGGGGACAGGGGTGAGAGGTTCTGTGGGCGAAATGGACAGAATTCGGTGAGTGATTGGGGCTGAGGTGAGGGAGGAATAGAAAAATGAGTCAAGATTGGGCATGGTGGCTCATGCCTGTAATCCCACATTCTGGGAGGCCAAGGTCGGAGGATCCCTTGAGCAGAGGAGTTCAAGACCAGCTTGGGTAACATAGCGAGACCTTGCATCTCAAAAAAATTTTTTTTTAAAATTAGGTGGGCACAGGGGTGGGCACCTATGGTCCCAGCTACTCAGGAGGCTGAGGTGGGAGGATAGCTCGAGCCCAGGAGGAAGAGGCTGCTGTGAGCTATGTCCTTGCCACTGCACTTCAGACTGGGCAAGAGAGCCAGACCCTGTCAAAAAAAGAGCGAGAGAGAAAAGAGGAGAAGAGAAGAGAAAGAAGAGAAGAGAAGAGAAGGAAAAGAAAAGTAAAGAAAGAAAAATGAATCAGGGCTTCTGGGCCTGGGGATAAGAATATTAACAAGAGGGCCGGGCGTGGTGTCTCACATCTGTAATCCCAGAAGTTTGGGAGGCCAAGGCGGGCGGATTATCTGAGGTCAGGAGTTTGAGACCAGCCTGGCCAACATGGCAAAACGCTGTCTCTACTGAAAATACAAAAATTAGCCAGGCATGGTGGCGGATGCCTGTAATCCCGGCTACTCAGGAGGCTGAGGCAGGAGAATCACTTGAACCCGGGAAGTGGAGGTAGCAGTGAGATTGTGCCATTGCACTGCAGCCTGGGTGACAAGACCAAAATTCTGTCTCATTAAAAAAAAAAAAAAAAAAAGAATATTAACAAGAGGGGGACATGGAGGGGACTGGTGGCCAGGAAGAAGAAGTGTCAGTTGATAGTTGATGCACTGAGTGTGAGCTCGCTGCAGCCTCCTACGTGGAGTTCTTCAGCAGGAAGTTGGGAGCTTGGGAGAGAGGTCACTGCTTTGGGGCAACGCAAGACATTTTCTCATGGGCAGAGAACTGAGGCTCACATAATCTTCTATCCACACAATGGCTACGACTACTGCACCCATCTGACACCCACCTTTACTTGTCTTCTGCCCCGATCAGACCCCAACATCTAGAGTCTGCTTCCTAACATTCTCCTGTATCTGTCCTTCAGTACTTGGGAAAGGCTTGCTGACTATGGGAAAGGAAAGGTTGGGTTAGGTAGAGGGGTGCGAAGACGTGCCCAGGCCAGGGCAGCGCTCCCCCACTGCCTCCTGCCCTGCTGATGCCCAGCCTGCAGCTAGCCTGGTTTAGAACAGATGCTTTCAGTCACGAGCAACCTGTCTGCTTCTGCTTTTGCTCTGTGGTCATGGGAAGCAGATGGTTCACCCTGCTGTGGGGGGGGCTGAATGGCGGTAGCATTGGTGTGGGGTGACCTTCAGGGCACTGGGCAAGGCCTGCAGAGTGGGTGCCTTTGCTAACACCCCCTCCTGTGCAAGTCCGACAGTGTGTTGCCCATGGGGCTGCCAGCCAAATGCCTGAGGGGGAAATGGTCACGCCCCCAAGCTGTTCATGAGCAGACCTAAGTAGACACACAAGCCCCATCAGGTGGAATTTAGAACGCAGTCCCCCTGTGAGCTGTGTCTGGGTCAGGGTCTTCTCGACTTAGAAACAACCATCCCATGTCAGGTAAAGCCAGATCTCTCATTCTCTGCCTAATGGTCCTTGATGCATGCGCCTGGGCTTTGCTGTGCATCAGAATCACCAGCCAGCTTGTTGAAGTGCAGATTCCTAGGCTCCAATCTAGTGCATCAGAACTTCTGTGGGTAGCAATTTGCATTTGTAACCAGCTTTCTAGGTGGCTCAAATACACAATGAAGTTCGAGTCGCTGATGGAGAGCGTCCTCTGCTAAATCACACCAAGACTTCTTCCTTGCATTGTCCATCACAGAACATGCTCGTGGGGCTACTGTGTTAACTGCTTTTGGAATCCCACACTGGGTATTCTGAATCTCGGTCCTTGGCTCTGGTCTTGGCTCACATGTCCTCCCCTTTTGGCTGTAGGTGCCTCATCTCTGACAGGCTCCCATGATGGGGCACCTGGATGTGCAGGGCAGCAGCAGGGAGCCAGGCGAGAAAAGAGCAGGAAAGAAACAGGACACCAGCTTCTAATAAGGGAGTGTGCCCAGCACTGGCTCCAGGTATGGGAGGGGAAAGCACTAGAACCCTTCCTAGAACCCTCTAGTTTCTCGGAAGGTTTTTCTGGAGAGGCTGGAGTTAGGCCCCAAGAATAAGTGGGATTAGGTTTCCCGAGGACAGAGTCTAAATAAAGCATGGTGAGAGGAGGGGGCTGCATTTGGCCATAGAAATGGGTGTTGGAGACCCATGAAGTGTTTTGAACACCAGATTAATGTATTGTCAGTTTCATGTAAGGCAAAGTGATGGATAATTTTTAAAGCTCTTTGCAAACATTAATCATTCCTGTCTCCTTCTGTGGGCAAAAGGGAAGTCAGTAAAAAAATGTTGAGTAATGGGGGATGCGTGCCAAAGATTTTAGGATGAATAAACTGTGAGGGAAGGGGAGAACAGCTTTTTAGGGGTTCAGAAGTAGTTGTCCAAGGGCTGAATCTGATTAGTTTGCCCAACAGTGTTAGATTTTTTTTTTTTTTTGAGATGGAGTTTTGCCCTTGTCGTCCAGGCTGGAGTGCAATGGCGTGATCTCGGCTCACTGCAACCTCCACCTCCCAGGTTCAAGCGATTCTCCTGCCTCAGCCTCCCAAGTAGCTGGGATTACAGGCATCCACCACCACACCTGGCTAATTTTTTTGTATCTTTAGTAGAGACGGAGTTTAACCATGTTGGTCAAGCTGATCTCGAACTCCCGACCTCAAGTGATTCACCTACCTTGGCCTCCCAAAATACTGCGATTACAGGCATGAGCCACCACGCCTGGCCTATTTTTTGGTTTAGTTTTAAATCTGAATTTAAATGTCTTTAGATAGAGCTTTCACCTTCCGGGTCCCACAACCTACAACTCTACCTTTGTTTTACAGCCTCACACATTTACACCTGCTTAGCCCCAGAAGGTATTAGGGTTTTTAATCTGTCAGTTGGCATAGAGGAGAGTGAGAAGTTGAAATTCCAGTAGGAGAGATGACAGCAGTGGGAAGTAGTGAAGGCCCAGAGAGAGTGGGGCAGTGAGATAAGAAAGGAGACCACACAAAAGAGGAAGTAAACAGGGTGCGATGATGGATTGAGCGAGAGGGAGTCAAGGATTAAACTGATGGGACAATGCTGCTGAGGTCCCTAGAGGCTGAGGAGCGGCTCTGAAGGATGTGTTGGGTTTAGCTTGTGGCAGGACATCTCAGGGCCTTGTCTAATGGCAGGTGACAATTGGGCCGGGTGCTAAGAAGAAAAATGGCAGCTGGGGACGCAGATCAGCCCTGGCATGGAGGCGGTAGGTGAAGTGAAGGTGGAGGTGAGGGAGTAAGAGTGTGCAGGGAGAGGGTGGAGGGCTGGGGGAGCCCAAGGCCTGGGGCCTTCTCCCTGCGAGGAGGTGTGTAGAAGAGTCAGGATGGCAGCAAAGCTGGATCCCATGCAAGAGCCAGAGTCAGATAAGGAGAGGACCTCCAGGAAGGAGGGGCTGATCGGCTGCAGGAGGCACTTGGGAGCCGAGGACAACATGGACTGGAAACACGTCCTTCAGTAAGCCATCGGCTTTGAGCGTCGGTGAGCAGGTCAGCAGGGGTGAGCGTCCACGTGGTCGGGCTCTGCTCCCTCAGTGAGGGAGCACTGAGACAGTGGAGCTCCGGCTTCGACGGGGGCATGGCATGGGCTCCCAGCAAAGCCTGGCTATAAACTGGACAGTGGAAAGGTGGCCTCTGCTCTCACCTGTCACTGTCTTCCCTGAGCGGCCCCGCTTGGCCAACGCTGAGCTGTTCATAGTTGTCCCACACTGGCTCACTCTGCACTTCTCGCTAGATGGCCTGGAAGACCACGGCCCTTTCTGCTCCTCAAGCCAGAAGCTGTGCTCTGGTCAGTAAGCTGCGGCTGCTGGAACTTTCTGACTGCGGAGGCCACTTCCACTTCCAGGCTGGCTGAACACTCACCGGCTTTCTGCTGGCTCTTTACGGCTCCTCCTCCTAGCTCAACACCCCGTGAGGCTGCAGAGGCGGCTGCTCCGCTTGCTGAAAGTGAGGAAGCTCCCTTTAGGGGGTAAGGGTTGGAGTTTGAGATGAACACTGTTTGGTGCCGCTTGGCTTCACATTTTCCCCCAAAGTGAAAACCCAGCTGGTTTGCTCCCCTGGTTTGTCTCTGAGGCAGTATCTGGTATTTATAGAAGGCTGAGCCAAGGGCCAATCAGCTCAGAATGGAAATGCCTGAGCTGGGGTTCTCTGGAGCAACCATCTCCTGGCTTTCTCTCTCCCTGGAATTCAGCTAAGGTTTTCTCTCAAAAACTTTCAAGCCCCGAGAAGTCTGAAGGATACAAACGGGGGAATGGACCCTCAAGCACACTGTCTTTCTGTTGGCATGGATGTCTTCTGTGTTTTTTTATGGTGATGGCAAGAAGGTAGCTAGGAGAAGAGCTCGGAGAACGTTCCAGTGGGGGGCGCCAGGAGCAGCTGCAGCGGCCAGCTCTGGGGTGATGGGCATTGCCTCCTGTTCCTGCAGCCTCTAGGACCTCCTGCCTCTGAATTATGTGCCCCTGGTAACCTACTGGGCAGGAACCAGAATTGTTGTTTTTAGCATGTACCTTCCAGCTGCAAGAAAAAGGCATGGTGGGATAGTTGACATTTTAAAAGACAGCTGGAATGAGTGAGATATCAACTGACACATTCATGAAATGTCATCACTTTTGTTCCTCTTCCGCGTTCCGCGCTTAAGTTATTCTAGATTAATTACCCAGCCACTTGATTTATTCCTTACATCCCCCTCCCTGCTCTCTGCCACCCTCTCCAGGATTCAGAGCAGCACGAGCTACCCAGTTGTAAAGACTAAGTAGGGGCCTTCAGAGAAAGAGGAGACTCTCCAGCAGCTGGGCTGCAGGACGTTCTCACGGTGGGGTCGGAAGCCAAGCCTGACCACTGCCATGAAAGTCGTCATCCCCCTGCTTTACAGACGAGGGGAGTGAGGCTCAGAGTGGGTAAGTGATCCCAGCCAGGGCAGACTCGGGAGGCTGGAGGAGCCAGAATTTAACCCAGGTCTTCTGGCTCTAGGCTCTTGAGCTTACCAAATGCATTGGTGTCAAAGAGACAAATCTGTTTTCACATGCCAGGTAGCGACGAGGATTAAACAAACTGGAGAATAAAATTTCACACCCCCTTGTTGCCCCCACTTCCTTGTCAGGGAGAGGGAAAGCCAGGAACAGGAGGACAGCTACAGGCTAGCGTCCAGGAGGCACATGAGGAGTCAGTCTGCACAGTACATCAGGTGTATTTGGATCATTTAGCAAAGAAAGTTCTTAGTAATTTAAGGAAGACAGTGCGTGAAGTTTGGCTCTTTGATTTCACAATCCATTTTGACTGCTGTGTGTCATTGCTGGTCATTTTTCCAGAGAGATGAAAGACCGTGGTACAGAGGGCCATAGCCCTTTCAACCGTGATTAACAAGTCCTCTGTCGTCTCAGGGACTCACATTTCCACAAACAGAATTTCCAGCCCCAGATTTTCATTCCTTATTGCCCCAGCCTGAAATGTTCTCACAGCCCCGGCCCAGGCAGAGATTGCAAGGTGAAGCCACACAGAAAAGCAAAAATGTTACACAGCTCAGGAAAGCCTGGGGCATCTGCCCATGTTGGTGCTCTGTGTCTCTCTGGATAATCTCTGATGTGTCACCAAACTTCCCCAAACTGTGGAAAAAAGAGCCACCTCAGGGAAAAGAGTCACATATCCTCTCCATCCCTCCCCCATTACTAATTTACTGGGAGTTTATTGTCCTCAGCTGAGATCGCTGCAGGAGGCGATTCACAACTCTGGTACTGAAAAGAAAGATGCAAGGAGCCAGGAGAGCTGAGCTAGCCCATGGGAGTGCCTGAGTTTGTAGTTTCTCAGAACCCTGCATATTCTGTCTGCCCTCTCCTGCGGCACCTCATCGGTTCATCACCAAATTTCCCTTTTCGTCAAGTGGCTCATGGCTCAGGTTTTGTCTGGAGCTGCATATTGTAGTGTGATGAGTTCTCCTGCCCTTTTTTTTTTTTTTTTTTGAGACAAGAGTCTCGCTTTGCTGCCAGGCACCAGGCTGGAGTGCAATGGCGCGATCTCGGCTCACTGCAACCTCTGCCTCCTGGGTTCAAGCAATTCTGCCTCAGCCTCCCGAGTAGCTGGGACTACAGGCACACACCACCACGCCCAGCTAATTTTTGTATTTTTAATAGAAACGGGGTTTCACTATGTTGGCCAGGATGGTCTCGATCTCTTGACCTCGTGATCCGCCCGTCTCAGCCTCCCAAAGTGCTGGGATTACAGGTGTGAGCCACCACGCCCTGCTAATTTTTATATTTTTAGTAGAGACAGCGTTTCACTATGTTGGCCAGGATGGTCTCAATCTCTTGACCTCATGATCCACCCGTCTCGGCCTCCCAAAGTGCTGGGATTACAGGTGTGAGCCACCGCACCCTGCTTCTGCTGCCTTTTTGAAGCTCAACAGTGCTTTTCAGTAGAGCTGCAAGTTATACTGACTTCATTCTTCCTTGCATTACCCATCATTTGCATCATCATCAATGCGGGGTGACTGGCTGGGGTTGGGTTTGATGGGCAGATCCCACAACTCTTTAGCTGCTCCTGGAGGAGTAACGGGTATGGGGATTAGTATGCATGACTGATGATTTTCAATGAGGCCATCACCGGGCCCTCTCCTGGAAGGGATGAGGCTCGGGTTTCAGAGGGTACATTTAGGGGTATACCATGAAGGGGTGTGCATAGATGTCTGGGTTAGGTAATCCTTCTCTAGGATGTCTTAAGTCTCTGATACATTTTGAGCTTTGCTCTTACCGTATCACTGAGTAATTTCCTATTTCTTCATTTGTCTCTTCCTCTGAATTGTGAGCTCCTTAAAGAGCTGTGTTCTATTAGAAGGCACTTAGCAGCATGCTTAAGCATGTGGGCTCTGGGATTTAATTATCTGGGTTCAGTTTCATGATCTTGGGCAAGCTCTTTACCCTCTTAGGGCTGGAGGGAGAATTGGATGAGATTATGTGTGCGAAGCACTTAGAACAATGCCTGGCATGGCATACAGTAACTGCTTAGTGTATGTTAGTTATTAGTATTATTAAATTTGCATCCTCAGCTCTAGCCTGATACCTGATATACATTAGATGCTCAACACGTCTTTTGAGTGAATAGATGGTAACCACCTATGTGTATACAGAAAAGGAGGTGAGCCTGCCATAATGGGAATAAGTCCAGGTGAAGTTCTTGAGCATTCTGGGGCTGAGGTGGAGCAGGAGACAGAAGCTGGGCTGCAAGATCGAGTTCTGTTGTCAGGTTGGGAATTGGGCCAGGACATTTACAGTTGTGGGAGATGACTTTCGCAGGAAACTGGTAAGAGTTGAGTTTAGTATAAAAGGTCTAGTTCGCTAGGTTTGACCTCCACATTCTGCGACATCTGTTGAGGACATGATGCTAAGTAAACTAAGCCAGCCACAAAAGAAAAAGCCTGTGTATTCCACTCATATGAAGTACTTAGAGTAGTCAAATTCCTGAAGACAGAAAATAGGATGGTGGTGGCCAGGGGTTGGGGGAAGGGAGGAATGGGGTGTTAGTGTTTAATGGGTAGAGAGTTTTCGATTTGCAAGATGAAAAGACCTTTGTGGATGGAAGTGTGGATGTGAGCACAACAGTGTGAATGTACTTAATGCCTCTGAACTATACAATTAAAAATGGTAAATTTTATGTTACGTGTATTTTGCCACAGTTTCTTTCAAAACATCAAGGGTGGAGCTGAAGGGATTAAAAAAAAAAGGAGTTGGTGGCTTGCAAACATAGATGAAAATGGACTTTTGTGAATTGAGTTATATTGAAGCAACTTGAATTCACCTGTTAGGAAGAATCATTTTAGGAAGCCCTTGATTGATCTGCTTTTGCATCGATCATCGGCATTTGCATCGATCAGCTTTGCTCAAGCACTTCTCCATCACAATTCGTGTCACTTTCTTTTCCCTTGACCTCTAAATGTTGATGGTTCCCAAAGAACCTCTTTTTAGGCTCCCTTGTCTACTTGTCGCCGCTTAGCAGGGTCAGCATCCCGTCTTCACATTGCTTTGTTGGGTAAGGTTTTCTGTAAACGAATGTCTCACACCTGACCTTGCTGCCAGGCTGCGTCTTGAACTGCAGCTGTCTGCTAGACATCCCTCCAGCATCTCAGACTGAGTTTGGCCCAAACTGGACTCATCATTTTTTCTTGTTCTGCTGGATTTCTAGTTTCTGTGGAAGGCATAGAACACTTGGTTTCCAAGGCATAGAAACATACAACACTTGGGACACCCCCTTTCCTCTCCTTGTCTTCCATATGAGCTCAGCTGTCAGCCGTGTTGTGTTTTCCCTCTGTGACCATCACATTTTTTAAAAATAGAGATGGGATCTCACTATGTTGCCCAGGCTGGTCTCAAACTCCTGGGCTCAAGTGATCCTCCCACCTTGGCCTCCCAAAGTGCTGGGATTACAGGTGTGAGCCACCACATCTGGCTGTGACCACCACATGTTGTACAGGTGCACTGCCTGTGTCTGGGTCAGCCCTACACTCCCTCTTGAGTGGATGGCCACAATTGCCTTGCCATCTCTTCACCTCCAGTCTCTCCACATGGGCTATGAACCAGCCAGGGAAAAGCTGGGGAGAGGCTGGTCCTGTTCCCTCTACTAAGGAATCAGACCTCTGGATAAGACACCCTGAAGGAGAGCAGAACGTGGCACGGATCATAAAGTCCCAAGTGGCTTCTGGCTGAGAAATAGCCCAGGAAGGAGAGGCTGGTTCACTGGATGGGGTGAGACCACTAGACTGAGTTTCAAAGTCAGAGGAGCAGGTGCCAAGCCACCAATGGGAAGTGGGACAGCAGACCCAGTTCGCAGAGGAGGCTGTTGGCAAGAGCTACGCAGGGGCCAGGTCTAGAGTCTGGTGGAGTGGGGCTCAGGGCCGAGGACAGCAGGGCTCCTTGGGCAGAAGTCCTGCACTCTTCCTGGGCTGAGCAGTGCAAGCGGGGTGGCACTTGAACTCAGGGAGTTCACTGTTTCCCCTCGATGCGGGGTAGTGCAGCCCTAGGAATTCCTGCTCTGGACCTTCACTTGTATGGGCCCCTCAGTCTGCAATATGCCTCCTCCTCACAACATTCACACCTCCAAATCCCACTCAGCCTCAATGCCTAGAGCAGGGTCACTTTGCACCTGAAGTTGATACTCATTCCGCTGAGTTGTGACGTTCTTTCTTCTTCTTCTTTTTTTTTGAGACAGAGTTTTGCTCTGTCACCCAAACTAGAGGACAGTGGCACCATCTCTGCTCACCGCAACCTCCACCTCGTGAGTTTAAGTGATTCTCCTGCCTCAGCCTCCCAAGTAGCTTGGATTACAAGTGCCCACCACCACGTCCAGCTATTTTTGTATTTTTAGTAGAGATGGGGTTTCACCATGTTGGCCAGGCTGGTCTTGAACTCCTGACCTCATAATCTGCCCACCTCAGCCTCCCAAAGTGCTGGGATTACAGGCGTGAGCCACCTCACCCGGCTGATGTTCTTTCTTGGACCTCTATAGCCTTTTACTTCACCTCCCTAACTGCACTTCCATTTTCTACCTTGAACTATTGTTACTCAATGCCATTGTACTAGACTAAAAGCTTTCTGTGGGCAAGTCATTCAACAATGAATAGAACACATGGATGCCTGTGCTGGTGTTTCTGAATCCATTGTTCAGTAGCTGTCAGCCTCTGCAGCCCTGTTTACGTTCACTGTGGTCTTCCCAGGTGCTATAACTCAGTATTTTCAGTTCTTCTTTCCCCAGGGAACTTGAGCCTCTTATGTTTTGGGAGACCTTCTCAGTAGTTCTGGCAATGGAGTGTGAAGAAAAGCATTCAGGCCACTAGGAGACCCTTGAAGTGCTCTTTTCCCTCAGGGGTGGCAACTAGCAGTGTTTGAGTCCTCAGCTGCTCTGTCCTCCTGAGTCCCCTGAATAAATACAATGAGCAAAGCTCCTAGCTGACCTGTGATGGGTGCTTATCATGGATGAGAAATAAGCCTGTGTTGTTTTCAGCTACTGCAATCTGCAGGTTGTAATTGCAGCATAGCCCAGCCCATACTAGCAGACACACTGACCCCTTTGGTTTATCAGCTCTAGATGTGACCAGCACATTGCCGCATCCTGCTGGCTGTTGGGTGACCTGATGGAAGGGCCCTGGCAAGGGGAGGCCGCCTCTTCAGGCAGGAGAGTGCTGCTCTCAGCAGTTCAGCTCACTGGGCCTCTCACAGTGGAGTGCCCCTCATTTAGATGCAGTTGTGGAGGAATGGATGGTCCCTTCCCCTCTCCTCTCTACAGACGGCTCTCTAAATTAATTAAAAACTGCAGGCGAGCAGAGAGATATTCTATCACATTAGAATGTTCTTTTTTTAATTTTTGAGGCTGCAAAAGTATTTTCCCGTGGCTTTGCCAAGTTGTGTTTTACAATGGCTAGCCGGATTCTCTGCTGGTGGGTGACGGCATCGTACTTCCCAGAAGTGAGTGTATGGCCCACTCCTTGAGGGGAGCTTCAGGATCTGGAGGGACTGCTTGTTGAGCTGAACAGCTGAGGGAACAGTGGAGCCCTGTGCACCAAATGCTCTCCGAGCCACAAGCCTGACAAAACACAGGTGGATTCCAGCCTGAAGGGGTACACAGGTATGCCTTGGGCAGAACAAAAACCAAGCAGGCCTTCTGCTCTACCTCTGATAAAAGGGAAGTGGTTATCTATGTGAAGCAAAGATTGGAAAGAAAAGCTTTGCGATGTCCTGTGCGTGTGCTGGCTGCTAACCCCCAAGAACACAAAGCGGCAAGAGAAACGGGCAAGAGACAGAGATTTAATTGAATAAAAACTCCAGGCTGTGACGGGTGGGAAGACACAAAGCAGTAATTAACAACGTAACATTTTAAATGACAATGCAATTAAATAACGTCCTGGGTAAGTGCAGAGTGGGAGGAGGGCATCTTTCAGCCCAGAAACGCTGCTAAGTAAAGGAGAAGGGAACTTTCCATGTTTTTCAGAAAAACCTATGTGCAAATGGCCTTGGTTATCACAACTTCATCAAAGCTCACAGCAACAACCCGAGAGGTTTCTCTGGCCAGAGAAAGCCAACAAATGGATCGACTTTGTATTTCATTTTTTTCTCCTCTGTGAGGGGAGAGATACTGGGCTAGATAATGAAGTTGGTGGATGTTCAGGTTTCATTCATGATTCAGGTTGAGGACTAGTCTCTCTTGAGGGTGCTGGGGCTGAGGCTGCAGGAGCTAAAAGTCTCCCTGGGGTGGGCTCCCAAGCCTGTAGGAATGGACCAAGCCTGCTAGAGCAGCAGTGGTTTGCAGCTGGCCAGGGTGGTGTGGGGCTGGCTAGGATCTGTTCAGGAAATGATTTTCTGAAACCACTGGGCTGGTCACTCATGGGAGATCGCTGCTTGTATATAAAAGGAATGTCTCAGATGAGCAATACTATTGCGATTCACACTGATCACATTCCCTTCTCCAAGAGGTTAAAATGGGTTATCCTCACCTGCCTAAGGGTTGAGCGGTGACAGCTGGACACGCATTTTGAGTTCACTTCCAGAAGGACCTTCTCAAACTAATTTCTGGGTTCCTTATGACCCAGGAAATGCAATTGTCCCCTTTGTAATTGCAGGGCCCACAGCATCTGTTCACCGATGGAAATGACTATCTTGATGGTCAGTCTAGAGTCAGAATCATAATGAAGTTTGTCACCTTCTAGGAATCTTGTCATGACCTTGGGTTTTTTCTCACTCTCAGGAGAACATCCAAATGCAGGACTGCCGGACTAGAAAGACCTGGCAATCACACGCTATGTGGGGAGAAAAGCCATCTTTACACATGAGTCCCTAGCCCAAGGCTCAGTACGGGGTAGAATTTAGGTTTATCTACATTTACTTTACTAAGCAGAAAACTCTTTTTGTCACAATATCCTGTTAGCTCATGCCCAACCTGGTCATTTTTAGGCCTCGAAGATACTATGCAGAGTTATATCAGCAGAGAAATCTGACACCTTGGTTTAAAATGTGGGCCACTTTGTTGGTTGCTGCCCCTTTAGCATGTAACACATATAAAGAATAAGACACAGGTGTGTGAACAGACTTTCTGTTCTTGACTTTCCACTGTGAAAAGACGGGGTTCTCCAGCAGACTTGCCTCTTGCCAGTATTACACACAGCTCTGGAAACTAGCACTGCGTAGTCACAAGTCAGGTAGAAAATCACCTCCATGCGCTTACTCGGGTTATACGAACTGAGATTGAGCACATCAACCTGGGTTTAGGGGTTGGGGGAAGGCCACTATTAGCTGAACAGAAATGTGCTACTGCAACACAGGATAGTTCAAATAATTGTTTTTTCCTAAACTGAGTTTGGCCTAAGGTCGAGAGCTAAAGGAAACAAGAAACCCTCACAACCACTGAAACAAACACCACGGAAAGTACTTAGTCATTTACAGAACTAAGGTTTAAGATGAATATTGTCCCAGAGCCAAAGGGGCTGAAAGAGGCTTACGCTGGCTTGGTTTCAAACAAAAAGACACTCTTCATAGAAAGACGGACTCAAACTGTTACTTGGATTTTAAAACTCCCCATTTGGAAAAGAACGTTTAATCTAGGTTTTTCTGTAATCTTTTTAGGCATTTTAAACGGCGGCTTGATACTTCATGGAATTATAAAGCTATGTATAATGCAGAAATCATTCCAGAACATATGTATCTCTCTTACTTTACAATGAAGGTTATTCTGAGAACAAAGATCCTGTTTTCAAACAAATACGATCATTAACTGTGGTGCATCAGAAAACATATGGCGTGTTTCGTTTCAGCAGAATCATTTCTAAAGAAAGTGACTGAGTTCCCATGAGGAATCAAGATGTTTTCGATTCATGAGGAAAGCCAACGAGGAAGGGAAGCGAGGAACCCTGCACATCAGCTGAAGGCTCACAAGCACCTCAGAGGTCTTGTGATTTCAACGCGGGACTGAGGGTCCCGACGCGATTTATGTCCCGCCAGCAAAGAGCTTCAAAGACTAGTAATTCGCCCCACGAAGGCCCTTCTGTAAATTCATCTCATTCCTGCAGGGCACTGAAAATTCGGCCACAGTCCCACCGCACCTCCTCCTTTTCCAGGGCTGTGGAGCTTGCTGGAGACACAGCATTTCAGAAACTCAATCCACCTCTTTCCAAAAGACTATGCGTTGTATTTTCTAGAACCCACTTCTGGGCTTTCCGCCCTTTGTTTTTTCCTATTCCCTTTTTTTTTTCTTTTCTTAACAGCAGACCCATAAAAAGTGAAAAACCACAAAAACATCACCTTGGGAGACAGAAAAGACTAAGACAGATCTGACCACATGACAAGTGTCTCGGCCTTGACCTACACAGGAGCAGGTAAGACTCTGGAGTGACGACGGCCGCCGCCACTGCGGCCACCGCGACTGCACAACACTGTTTAGACGGTTGAACAAGTGCAAAGAGAACACTGCTGAGTCCCGTTGGTGTTACCCGGCCGCGCAGCTCACGGTGTCGGAGGTGGTTTCGGGGATGGGCACGAGCTCTCACTGTCGAAGCTGGCAGCTCGGCCTTGCCACTGCAAAGGGGGAAAATCTGGTTATGAATTGCTAAAGGAATTCACATTTCAACTTGCAGAACCGAACTGGCCCATGCACTGAATTCATCTTTCCCAGCTTCTCATAAGCTTTCTTGAATTTTGCTGTCAGCCATGCAAAAATATAAGGGAAACCGCTTAGAGCTTCTAGGTTGGAATACCTGATTTTCAAAATGACCTACTGCAGAGATAATTAAAGCTTTCTGTGTGTGTGTGTGTGTGTGTGTGTGTGTGTGTGTGTGTCTGTGTGTGTGTATGTTAATGAGGTGCTATGACTGGACCATTTCTGAGTGCTTCAGCCATTTTTCACACTGAAAATCATATTATATTAGCAGTGAAAGAGGCAGTGTGCAGAATATGCCCTTACTGCCAAGAACCCATGGTCATGAATTATTAGCGATCTGTCTGGGAGCTAACAGTACAGCTGAAAACTTGATACTGCTTTAGCGTTGAGCTGTCTCCTTCGGTCTTCATTCTTCCTCTGGGCATTTGCACCTAACTTGCGGAGAGGTAGAGGTGTGAGCAGACTCTTCTTGGCTTCTGCAACCCCTTTCTCCTCCCTAGCTCTCCTAGTTCACAGACTGCCTCCTATCAGCCTGACCCTAACCCTCAGTGAAAGGGGTGATGTAATGAGGCGTAATGGAGTGAAGGAGAGGGCTGAGGCTGGGTGGACTTGAGGCATTCAATCCTTCTTTAACCAGTCATAGCTGCAGCATTCATTACCACAGCAATGTTTACTGAGCAAGGATCTGACCCCATGAATTGACCTGCCTGGGGGCTTTACATTAATAACTTCGAAGTGAGTCAGTGACCACTGCTCACCCATCCTTGGAGTGGGTTGAAGAGACCCAGTACTCTCCTGGGTGTCTGTGGGACAGAGCTCCAGAGACAGAGGTAGGTAGGTGGTCAAGATGGCCTTCCTGAACCTGAAGTGCAGCCCCTTCTGCTTCTGATGAGCACTGACAGTCACTGTGGAATGGTGGGGCTGAGTAAAAGCTGCAATTATGCATCTGTGCATGCATGGAGGCTCAGGGTCAGGGAGTATGTGGTTCTCCCTCGATACAGCCATTTCTAGAAGGGCTGAGCCACTGAGAGTAGATCACTTTCCATCCAGCATCACCTACGGAGTAGATGGGAGACCCACAAAGTTGAGGAAGGACCCAGACCTACTAAACTACCTTAATGCTTTCAATTCTAAGGAAAGCTTCTGTTACCATTCTCTGGGATCAATTCTTCATGGGCTCCTTAGGAGTCTCTCTGCAGGCTAACTGAAGGTCTTTATGACTAAGCAAGGGCCAGACAATCAGGGATCGATGACCACCATTATGTGACCTAGACCAGAGCAATCTTAGCATGTCAGAACTGGAGGTAGGCTTGGGAGCTGATCTAGTCTAACCTTCTTGTTCTTGCAAATAAGAAAACGAAGACAGAGAAGTCAAGACACAGCTAGCTAGGGGCACAGCCAGGACCTGAAACCAGGTCTCCTAACACCCAACTAAGTGTTCTTTCCACTCCATCCTGCTGCGATCTCAGCATCTGGCCTCACTTGGGGAAAAAGGAGACAAAAGGTAGTAAGCAACCTAACTTTGGGACCAGGTACTTACTCCTAACTCCAGGTGGCAGTCTCTCTGCTTGCAGCATCCACGTGAATGAAATCACAACCGAGGTTTTCCCTGGTGAAATATTTTAGATCAATAAATGCCTGGTTGTTGAGCCCACTATGGCTTCTGACTCAAGTGTTTCTTACCCAGAAGGTGACAACAGATGATTACTAATGCTCTCATTTAACAGACCTTCATTTTAGGGGTTCTACTTTTCTATTACAAACTTTACTGTTGGTAAAAGGTACATTATTATAATCACTGGCTTCTTCCCTGGGTAAGCATGCCACTTAAACAACCTGACTGACAGTCAAGGTCAGAGGAGAAAACGCAAAAGGGTTACATCGAGTGTCTTTCCTCCTTTATATAACAGCCCAAAGAGTAGTCACAGGGAGCACAACTGTTTATCCAGAACAAATGAAGAAGGAGTGCTGGCTCCCCTGCTAGTCCAAGTCTTCCTATGAAGATAAACAAAGGGAAGAGATGGGGTTTGTGGACCATGGGAAGGCAAATGATTCCAGGAGGCTTACAGTGGCTCTGAAACAGCAGCATAGCTGTCCCCAGCAGACAGGGAAATTATTGTTCCAGAATGCCTGTGTTCCAGTAAGGTCTTCTGTTGCTCTGAAATGGGTCACATTCCAACAGAGATGTAACATTTCTGGCAGATGATCTGAACCTGGCCCCCCGTAATAAAATGCTTTGGATAAGAGCGCTGGTCAACCCTGTGTGTGTGGTAACAATGATGACACGTGGCTCTGGGCTGAGAGGGAAGGGGGCTGGTGCCGCAGCTAGGGAAGGCCACTCGTGATGGCTCCATGAATTTTTATTCATGAAAGAATCCCAGCAGGGAAAGACACCGTTTCAGTTCATTTGTTCCCCTCAGCCTTATTTTGAGCCCCCAAACAAGCAGGCGAGTATGATGCCCTCTGTTCTCATTAATAAAAAAGAAATGATCAAACTCATCTTAAGGGATTAACGAAAATCCCTTAAGAAAGATGCAAGATAAATACAGAATGCTTTGCAGATATGCCATTTATCTTCCCGCGAGCTAGAGGAGATTTCTTTATGATTGTACAAATGGGAGATACAGATTTCAGGAGCAAAGCTCTTGCTCAATATCCAGAACAGGAATGAGAGAAGGCAGGATGTGAGCTCTGAGGATGAGCTGGAGGTCACCTCCAGGCACAATGCATCACATGGACACAAGGTGATTACTTAATGTCAGCCCTGTGGGGGTTTACATGCATTTTAATACAGATGTTTAAACTGCGGGAGCTAAATGTGTTGGCAACAATTTTAAACAAATGGGAACTGTAGAAATCCCAGGTTGCCCAGACAAGTGTCATTTTCAGCTTCTTGATACAGAGAATGATCAGCTGAGCAGAAAATGGTGGGATCGTGCATTGGGGAGGGAGCATTCCTGGGAGCTTGGCCTGTGAGGTCAAGAAAAAAGTAAACCCAAAGGATATCCATTTATTCTCTTTTGTTTTCCATATACTGTTACTTTCCCTTTACAGTCTCATCAAATATTCATTTTCAAGGGCTTCATTCTACTTTATCTTTCTTTTGTAGTCTGAACCAACAAAACCAAAGAAACAGGGATTTGGAATCAATTATTTGGCTTAATTAGGTTGTATTCATCATGAAAGAGAGTGATTCCGGGGCCAAGTCCTGGCCCCTCCGTGGTCCTCAGTGCCCCACCCCCAGCTGTGGCCACAGGCAGGCCCAGCCTGGTAACAGGGATGGGTTATTGCAGATTCAAGATTAGAAAGGCGGTCACAGCACCAGATGGGGGCTCATGGGCCCAGCCACCATTTAGGGTCAGAGTTTCCTAGAAAAGTAAAGCTGGGAACGGCTTATCCCCTCATTACCAAATAACCCCAAGACCAGAGTGGGGCAGTAAGTTTTCGAAGGCCTCTTAGCTCTCATTCCATGCGCTCTCCCTCAGCCACCATAAACAGTTTAGTATTCTTGTTCTATTCTTAAATATCACCAAAGGATGATAAACGGGCGGAGAGAGGGGTTGGGGGCTGGGGGGGCTGTCATGACCCCTCCCTGGGTGGACCCAGCACAGCCTTTAGTGAGTGCTGGATGCTGTCTGCAAGTTGTCTAGTGTTCTGCTCAGCGGTGCCTCCTGTTTTGGGGGTTCCTCACCCACACTCTGCAGAAAAAGCCTCCTGGAAAAGAGGGGCCGGGGTTCCCCTGAGGGAGCTGAGAGCTGAGGGACTGGCCTCACTCATTAAAGCGCCACAGCTGTGGGAAAATCAAGGCACCCACGAGACAGAACTATGAGGCCTCAACTGCCAGACACTTTGCTTCTTTCCACCCCTTGATGCTGCCTCAGAGGTCACAGGGCAGGAGCTGCACAGAGCACGTGCCGCCCGTCTGGGGAGGTGAATCGGTTAGCCTGCTCCCCCCACGAATCCGAGGTCCCTATCACCGGTGTTTTCACGGGTCCAATCCCCTTGGCTCTCAGATTCTCTTGCCTCACCCTGCCAGAAACAGATGGAAATGGGCTTGTCTTCCCCGAGAGGGCAGGAGCCAGTGGGTTCTCAGGGTTTGCCGCCCTGACTTCTCTGCATCATAGATTGTGGGGAGGGGATGACACTGTTTTGAAGGGGACTCCAATTTTAAGCTGAAGGACTATGCAGTGGGAGGGATAAAGCTTTACTTTTGTATTAGTAAATTTCCAATTTATACAGCTCTCTGGATTTGCTAGGTTTGAAGCCTGTTAAGATGACAGAATATTCACCCACCTTTCTAGGATATAGACCAAGGTATGAGGTATTATGAGTGAGCTTTAAGCCTTGTTTGGTCACCCACACTTCCAGTCCATTTGAGAAAAAGCAGGCCTGGGGACCACCCAGGTGACAGAACACGGGACCCGAAGTCGGTGGGGTTCGGTGGAGGGTGGAGAAGTTTGCAGTTATCACTCAAAGGGATATTGTCTTTGCAGTTGGGAGAGAAGTGATTATACAGCAAGTCCGGAGGGGCCAAGATTGGAACCTGAGTCTCAGGACTCCCCAGCCCAGTGCTCTCTCCATTACGTCTCTGTCAGAACCCAGCGCAACCCAGCCCCACAGCTTTAGCCAGAAAGCATGACACCTTGAGGCCATGCTCCCTTTCCCAATAAGGGTGAGAACCTACATCGGAAGAGGAGGAATCAGCTCCTTGGCATGTCCATCCAAGCAGTGAAAATGGCTAAGTGATGGCCTCGCTTGAGCCTCAGGGAACTTACTGTTCCAACCCGGGTAGAATGTCCTGCCAAGCTCTGATCTCACCCCCTTGGGGCTTTCTCCTAAAGGACCGACTTGGCCAAGGGCTTTGTGAAAGCACTTCAGGCCTGGCACAGTGGTCTGCTGGGAAGTCTTCTTCAAAGTTCTTGCCTTCCATTAAGAACTCAGTGTTAACTTCAAAATGCCCCACACCAGGGGCTTTGTGTCAGCGGCCTCCACCTTCTTCCTCTGTTTCCTTTCAGCCTATTACACACTGGGGAAGAAGCATGTGGCCCCCAGGCCCACCTTTCCACAAAAGGCCGAGGGTCTCACTGCAGCCGACTGCCATTCTCCAGCCCACACTGCCATGCAGGAAACATGCCAAGGGCCAGGCGACCTCACCCACCTCTTTGAAGGATTTCTTTACCTCCACCAAGGAGTGCCAGTGTGCGATGGGCTTCCGGGGGTATGCCAGCATCTCATTCCAGTGGTCCCTGCCCAGGCCTTCAGCATTGATCCCCACACGACAGACTCCAATGATCTCATTGTGGCCTACTCTGAGGGAGAAACAAAAGTCCCAGCATTGGCTACCAGACATGGCCTCAGAAAAGTAGGTCTGGTGGGGGCGGTGGTAGGATTCTGCCCAGTGGGTCTAACTCAGAACTCTGAAAACAGATGCTTGGCAGGGACTCAGGGTGTCAGTGGCAGTGAAGCTTTGCTTAGTCCCCTTCAGTGGACACTGGACACAGACAGATAAGCAAAGGTTATAAATTTGTTTGGAATCTCAAGAAATGGTGAGCAGATGACCTGGGTTTGGGAGGTGAGAGGTTCTAAGTCTCTTCATTTATTTGAACCGACCAGCGCATTACAACCTCACTGAGACATCTGCATTTGCAAATAAATAAACGGTCTCTGAGCACCATCTCTCCAAATGCCCAGTGGCTGAAATGTGTTTTATTCACTCAGTAAGAACATCAATTATCCCGTAAGTGTGTTCGTCAAGCATCTACTACGCCTGAGAACTTGTGCTAAAAATCCTGTATTGAGGCTTTATTGCATGGTTTCTTTCTCCTTTAGCTAAAGTGACACTAGATAGAAGGAGTTATGGAGGCTGGAATAGTTGAAAAATGTTCTTGAGCCAGCCTAGATGGAAGAGCGGGGTGTGTGGAAGAGAAGAAAAATATCTGAGGAAGGGGAAATCCCATGGGATGGATATGCTGGGTCCAGAAGGCCGTAGAGTCCACAGGAAAAGCCTGGATCACAGGACCCATTGATGGTTCTTGAGAAGGGAAGGAAAGGTGACATTTGGGAAGACGTGTCCTTAGTATGTTGGCTGAATTGGGGCAGGAATTGATGGAGGCAGGGGTCAGCTAGGAGGCTGCACAGCCATCCCAGGGTGAGAGTAGTAGCAGCAGCAGAAATAGAGTGGATAGAGGGGAATTTCAAAGGCCAGTTAAGGGCTTGGTGCCAGATGGAAGAGTGGGGATAGTAAGGGGTGAATTCAGGGAAACTGATGACTAGAGCTGCCCCTGATGGAAATAGGACTGTTGGGAAACGAACTTTGAACCCGTTGCTAAGGGGGAATCCATGCTCTTCCTCAAACTCCTCTACCCTTCTTAAGTGTGGACAAACTTGAGGCCTGAACCACAAGGTCTAAGGTCAAGGAGCCGTGTGCTGCATCGGAGTGGGAGTGAGGGGTGGAATCGCGTCCGTCTGGGACGCCCACCTACCGATCATAGTCCATGACTGAGATGAGCAGACTGACTTGATCCATGTTTTCCGGGGGAATGTCAAAGATGATGGCCTCATTGTAGACAGGATTGAGAGTGTTTTTCTTTATGGTTGTTTTCTTTTTCTTCAGCCTCCGCCCATCACAAAGCAGGGACACTTTGACATAGGGATCTGTGCCAATGGGGGCAGAGGAAAGGGAATGGAGTGTGTTAAACAGATGTCCGCAAACATCATTTGCAGCAAAGGGACCGAAACCCTAGACCTACTGCTGCTCATCAGATGGTATCAGTGGGTTGTTAAAATAATTAAAGCACCTTGTATTTATGTAGCACACCTGTCTCTGAGGACGCTATGTGCTTAATAAATGCAGAGTCTTTAGCTACCTCAGTATTCTTGGGAGAGCGCCTAATGGACTTTTACTAATGGGAAAGCTGGCCCCAAATCAGACACGACACCTGCCGATGGGTACGCAGTTCACAGCCCCAAATCTCAGCTCGTCAGCTGCTGGCTGACTCAAAAGGGTGATGAGACTAAACAATGACACATTTCTTTCACCTGTGTGGAGTCCTTTTCTCTGAGCGGCTTGTTTTGCCAGAATCATAAACCAAAGGATAAAGGTTGGGGGGAAGGGTAAAAATAGGACTCAACCATGGCCAGGGAGACACAATGTGTCAGAGTGAAATGAACAGCAACGGTCACAATGCTGTTCACGTCCTCCCCACCTGACAACATAATTGTGGGTCCCATTGTCTCAATAATCTTATTTCCATTTGGCATCTACAAGGTGGGAAGTGGCCTGGCTCTCTGCTTCCCTGGAAGCCGTTTCCTGCCCACTTCTGGGCGGTGGAGGCGGAGGGAGCCGTGGCCCGGGGAGACTCAGGGCAGCTGGTTGACATTTCCTTTCTCAGTGGTATCTTGGATTCTCTCCATCCTGCCAAGATAAGCTTTTGTTGAACTTCCACGCGCCTCCCATCCTTTTGTTTTATTTAGTTTCCTGAATGGGTATTTCTTGGTCATTTTTCTACCCTGAAATTTTTTCCTCATCCAAGTGAAGTGACACCTATTGTATCTCATAGCACAGGTGTCCCGGTCAGCATGGTAATTGTTATTTATGCCGCACAGCTCAAGAAATGGGAGGGCGGCTCACAGGTAATAATAGCTTTTGAGACGCTGATGCACTGAGACACCTTGCTGCCCAGAAGCCAGGGCTCCCGTGAATCTGTCAGGCGCTGAGCAGCTGCTCCCCAGCTCTGTGATTCATAGGTGCATGGTTCTATCTCCTGGACATCGAGCACCCACTGGGCCCCTGGACTCCCTGGCATCATCCAGGTGGCAGAGGAGGCACACATCCACGGTGGAAACAAGGGAGAACTGCAACACCTGATCGGAAACCTCAAGCCTCAAAGGCATTTCCGTAGAGCTGCGACTAATCCCTGTGACAGCAGTAGCTATGCCTTAACTACGGGGGCATGAGGTTGGGTTTATGGGGAGACCATGAGGTGTTTGATCAGCCTGCTGTCTCTAACTGCACATTTTAAAAAACTTTGTCTCAGGGGGATTTTCAGGTAAAAAGGAAGTAGTAGTTTTGAGAACTGGCATGAGACGGCTTCCTGGTTTTCAGATTCCATTCTCCGTGGGTATGCCCCAAGACATTATTCAGGCCCAGGTAGACAGATGGGCACAGCTAGCCCAAAGACCCGTCTTTCACACAGCAGCCTGCAAACTCCGAAAGGATGCACTTTGCCTTGCAAAGTGGCTCCAGGCTTGGGGTTGCTTAGGTGCTGTCCTATTCCCCAGCTCTGCCTTATTTCCACACACTCCCATGTAAGAGCAGATTTCATATCATGAAGCTTGGAAAAAGAGAGGCAGAGCACTTGTCCCATGGGCCACTGGACAAATGCCTTAGCCTCCCCCAACTCTGTTCACCCCTACAACAGCCTCCTGAGAAGCTGGGATTACAGGAGCACGTGACCACACCTGGCTAATTTTTTGTATTTTTAGTAGAAACGGGGTTTCACCATGTTAGCCAGGCTGGTCTCAAACTTCTGACCTCAGGACCTCAGGTGATCCGCCCACCTTGCCCTTCCAAAGTGCTGGGATTACTGGCGTGTGCCACTGCCCCTGGCTGGCATACCCATTTTTTTTTTTTTAAGAGACAGGGTCTTGCCATTTTGCTCAGTCTGGTCTTGAACTCCTGGGCTCAAGCGATTCTTCCACCTCAGTCACCTGAGTAGCTGGGATTACAGGCATGCACCACTGTGCCCGGCTGCATATGAGATTTATAAAATTCAGTGGACATATTTCCCTTGCAGGAACCAACGCTTTCACCCGCATCCATGAAGCCAAGCAGACAGATGACTGTTCCCTAGGCTTTTCTGGGGCAAAAGCCCATGGTTTCTAGGGGAGCGCTGGCCTCAGATGATCCTGGAGGTCCTTCTTCTCTAACAGCCTTCCTGCTCTATGCAGCTGAGGGAGGGGACACAAAGAACAACAGCGTATTTCAGCCTCATTGCCATGGGAGCCATCAAAATCCAGCATTTAGAATGCACTCACCACCACTTTGTAGCATACTGGTCCTTATTATTATTTTGTGCTATTTTTAGTGTCATGGTTCTAGCAGATAGGCTTAGAGAATTGGTTCAGGGCTAGTTTAGATCATGGAGAACAGGAAGATCCTGGGTTTTAGATGTCAGTGCCACACAATCCAGGAATAGGCAGTTAACAAGCTCCATTCACTCCCAGCTTAGTCCAACATCACATAAGTCTGGGCTGAGGGCAAACTCAAACTCATCCTCAGGAACAGGAGATCTAGTTTGAGAGGCTCCTAGCAAGCACACCCCCTCTGCTTTACCCTTGGGACAGGTTCCTCATGCTGTAAATTCAACCATCCATTCATTCAGTGCCTATTTATTGAATGTGTACTGTATTTTACCCACTGTTCTTGATACTTGCTTACATCAATGAACAAAACAGAAGTCTGTAATGAAAAGAGGACCCTTGCATCTTCGAAATCAAGCCAAGGTTTAACACCAGGTTCCAAACCCAGGTCGAAAAGAGGGGCAATTGTGAGAGGGAGGTCAGAACTTAGCATGAAAAAAATCTCACACCCCAAACCCTCTGATTCAGAGCAGCTTTTGTAATGACCTCAGCGACTTCACCACCGGCTTTCTCTCCAGCACATCTATTTAATTATACCAGAGAAGATAGTGTGGGAACTTAGGCAGCAAAATCCTATTTCCCTCAGCAGATTCAAGAGTCTTCAGTGAATTTTCTTCCCTGTTATGCACTTATTTTGGTATTAAAATGAAATCTACATTGGCTATATTTTAGGGGAAGCTGACTTGTTGCTGCCTAAGCCTTTCCCAGGCCAGAGAGGTCAGTTAATCTCTTCCCCACGTCCTGATGTGTGTGGGTAGCTCCGATGGACTCAGAGCTGCAACAAACAGGTTGCTCTAGGATTTCCTGACCATCTTGTCCTGGAACTTTGGTTTTCAAGGCCTGACACCTCCTCTTCGTCCAGCCACACTAGGTTACACCTGAGCCAGGTGTTCTCGGCTGGGACGTCACCTCTTTCCAGCAACTGATTATACAGAAGACTCAAGCTACTCCTCTGCTGTTTCCAAACTCAAATACCTTCTTCCACAACTTAGGGGTTTTCCAACAAATAAAAAATACAAAGCAAATATGAGGAAAAATCTTTAATATATTCCCATCTAAGTTCCTGAGTGCTTTTACGTTGGAAAGCTGAGTCATTGAGAGCCTCTTGAGCAGAAGAATGGGGGGAATCTAGGGAAACAAACTGAGCTTTTGTCTACATTTAAAGTTCTGCATGCAGCCCAGACCATCCTATGTGCCCATTCTTTGAGAGGTCTCACCCCATTTCACTCCTCAGAGCAGTCTGAGCTGATGGCGGAAGCAGGCTCCCAAGACTCCAGCTACTTATTTCACAACAACTTGCAGAACTGTAGGAGGCTCAAACTTCTGACCCTACGTCCAGCCTGCAGGACTCTGTGTAGCTGCCCCCAGACAAGCATGTCATCTGCTGCTGGAACAGGACTCTATGTCTATGTTCCTGCTGTACCTAGCAGCTATCTTCGTGCTGAGGCTGAGGCCAGGAGGCCTGTGGCAAAGCCTCAAATACAAATGCATTTTGCTTTTCAGTGGATTTGTTTTGTTGGCTCAGTGTATAGAACTGCTGCCGTAGGCCTGCATGGGCCGACAGACATTTACACACTCAAACTTGACACAACCCGGGGCCTCATATAAACAAGAAAACTTTTTCTTAACTTTTTAATCCTATTCGTTTACTTCTTCTTATGTCTCTCTTCTAAGAGAAAGAATGACAGTAGCAGATGACAGTTACTGGGTGCTTGTATGTATTAGGCACCATTCTGAACATTTACACGAATCAACTCATTTCTCCTGAAAGCAAGCCATGGAAGGTATTATTATTATTATTTTATTTATTTGTTTATTTATTTATTTTTGAGACGGAGTCTTGCTCTGTTACCAGGCTGGACTGCAGTGGTGCCATCTCTGCTCTCTGTAACCTCTGCCTTCCGGTTCAAGTGAGTCTCCTGCCTCAGCCCCCCGAGTAGCTGGGACTACAGGTGCGCACCACCATGCCCAGCTAGTTTTTGTATTTTTAGTAGAAACAGGGTTTCACCATGTTGGCCAGGTTGATCTCGATCTCCTGACCTCGTGATCTGCCCACCTCGGCCTCCCAAAGTGCTTTTCAGACTAGAAAACCAAAGCATTTACACAGCAAGGAAGTGGCAGAACTGGAGTTCGAATCCAGGCAGTTTGCATCCAGAGCTGGTACTTCTATTCTAAGAATGCTAACAATCCTTTCCCTCTCTCCCCCAATACCCTTCCAAATCCTAATGTCTGGGCTGCTGGCAGACCACTCGGTTAAGAGAGGTACCTGAATAGCCTGTGATGTCCATCGCCTTGAGGTTCCGACACTTAATCACCGTGAGGGTGAGCCTGCCTGCTGTGGGCAGGTAGCAGAGGGAGAACATGATCTCTCCCAAGTCCACGCTTTCCTGCAAAGAAACAGACAAGAGGGCAGATGAAGGCTTGCAGGCCGTGGGCCTCATGTCCTGTGCAGTGTCTGTTGAGGCTCTCTGGGATCAGGAGGAGGCTCTTGGAGACACAGTGCTGTGTCTCTAAGACCAAGGGACTGGGTGCCATGCTGCGAGGAACCAGGTGTAAAAGGCAATGAAAACAATATTGCCTCTTCAGTACAATTTGCCCCTTCCAATATTCCCTCTGTGTCAGCCACATTCTGACCGTGGTCCTTGCCGTTCTGCTTTTGGCCTGACCTGCTCTCCGTGCACCCCTTGGCTGCAGCCTCCAACCACCAGCCCCTTTACGGCCTCTTCCTGTTCTCCTCCAGCTCACCCTTCTCAGTCACCGACCCCCTTGACTTCCCGCCCATCCAAGCATGTGGTCATGCCAGTGTCCTGGACAAGACGCATGCCCTACCCTTCAGGTGTCCCCTCTCCCAGCAGGTCCATGATTCTTTTCTGCTTCTGCCCCTCAGCGCAGTCATTCTTTGTCAACCACTGCCAACCAAGGAGACAAACACCTGCCATCTCCTTTGATGGTAAGTGTTTGATACCAGGCCTCAGGTCTGCTTTCTCTTTTCTCCTTAAATGTGGTCATCCTTTAAAAATAAACCCAGCGCAGAGCACACGCTCTGCTGCCTCTCCCGCCCCCAGAATCATCATGGCCAGGGATTCCTGGGAGTTTCTGGGAGAATAGAAAAACCTCAGAGACAGTAAGCACACCCATCTGGGGCATTAAACGGTGCCTTGCCAGGGTGCTTCCTCCATCTGATGAAGGAGGGCGCTGCCATGGAAGCCTTCTCCTGCAGGTTTGAGGAGGGACTCCAAGATATGGAGATGCTTCCTCCCAGAGGGCTCCCAGAGTCAGGTTTGAGGGAGAGGAGGTCAGGGTTTAGGGTGGTTTCAGATGAGGCTATCCATCCACCCATTCAGGAATTCAGTCTGCCAACAAATATTTATTGAGCACCTTCTATGTGCTAAGTGTTGATCTGAGTGCTTAGGAGATAGGAAAGAACAAAACAGACAAAAACCCCTGTCTTCATGAAGCTTACATTTTTAAAAATAATTTCAACTTTTATTTTAGATTCAGATTCAGGGGTTACGTGTGCAGGTTTGTAACATGGGAATACTGTGCGATGCTGAGGTTTGGGGTACAGATGATCCCACCACCCAGGTAGTGAGCATAGCACCCAACAGTTAGTTTTTCAAACCTACCCTTCTTCCTCCCTCCCTCTGTCCCTCCTGACTCTAGCAGTCCTTAGTGTCTACCGTTGCCATCTCTATGAGTGGAGCTGACATTTTATTAGGGCAAAGGACAAGAAAAGAGGTAAGTAAATAAGTTAGACAGTCAAAGTATCAAGGAGAAAAAAAGGCAGAGAAGGGGAATACAAAATGACCAGCGGGAGGCTATAGCTGTTGAATTTTTAGCCAGAGAAGGGCTCCCTAAGGAAGTAATGACTTCCGGGGAAGAGAGGAGTCAAGGGTGACACCAGGGCTTTTGTCCATTGTGCTTGCAAAGAGCCACCTGTCCTGGAGACCCCTGGAGCCCTGGTCTCCCCTGGAGAATAAGCCAAGGCCCCGTCTCCCCTACCTCCGGAGCCTGTGCTCCTAACACTCCCCTCTAGGTGGCCCTGACACCCACCCTTTCCTAGCCCTAGATTTGCTTTTTGTCCATGCCCCTAAGTAAAATCACCCCCAAATCAAATTCCAGTATAGCACAAGGTGAATGCCCCCAGCTTTGCAGGAAGGGACTGGCTGGGGTCAGGGCTGGGCATGCTGTGGAGACGGCCTCTCCTCTGGCGCACAGAACCCCGTGGCCTCCACAGTCAGCCATGCTGCCTCCGGGAAGAGCACTTGCAGCTGCGAGGCTCCCAGAAACTCTGTGGAGCAGGGCTTCCTGCATTTCCCCCTCCATTTCACAGACGAAGATCTTGCTCAGATTTACCAGCCTTGCCAGCTGCTTGGACTCCTGACTCTTGGAGAGTGCTCCTTGCACTCCACTTTTGAGCAATGCCCTCCAGCTCACCGAGGAAGTAGCTCAAGGGAATCCTCGTCCTTCTGCACCTTGGCTCACACTCCATCCACTTGTTCATTTGTGTTTCCACTCATATTTAGAGTGCCTGCCATAGGCACCATGCTTTGTGGAGAGTATACAGCCTCCACCCCGGCATGCAGATGGTCTAGTGGGGCGTAACCGGTTAAAAGAAAGAAGGTCTTTGAGAGGCCGAGGCGGGCGGATCACGAGGTCAAGAAATCGAGACCATCCTGGCCAACATGGTGAAACCCCGTCTCTACTAAAAATACAAAAAAATTAGCTGGGCGTGGTGGCGCGCGCCTGTAGTCCCAGCTACTCGGGAGGCTGAGGCAGGAGAACTGCTTGAACCCGGGAGGCGGAGGTTGCAGTGAGCCGAGGTCGCGCCACTGCACTCCAGCCTGGCACCTGGTGACGGAGTGAGACTCTGTCTCAGAAAAAAAAAAGAAAGAAGGTGCTGGGGTCCCCTTTTCCCTCAGGCGCATCCCCTGGCTCCCTAGGTCCCGAGTCAGGAGTGCCCTGTGCCCTGGCATTGATCCTGTGGCGGGGGGCAGATCAGCGTCACATCTGGCTAAACATTCCACGTCTCACAGAGGCACCGAGGTACGGAGAGGAGCCCCTTCATTTTCCTTAATAACCCTCCAAGCCCCAAGTTACTGAAACCCTTTAGATTCAGGGAGCACAGTACTAGGAACCAACCCAGTGGACACGCACCGTGTGCCAGGCTGCTGCTAAGTACTTTGCTAGCTTACCTGGGTGAGTCTGACCTCGGCCCTATGAGGTAGGTGCTGTCTCTCACCGCCCTATTGCACACAGGAGAAAATGAGTGTTTCATGAAGTTAAATAAGTGGCCCAAGGCTGTGCGACCGGTGAGTGGTTTGGTGCCGGATTTTCCTATATCAGTGCCACTGCCGAAACACCTTCAGCAGCTCCCCCCGTTTGGCTTGTGTGATCAAGGCTCATCTTCTTAGCTTGCACTTGGGACTTCCAGAACCTGGGCCCTGTTGTTCCTCCTTCCTGCAGCTCTCTCCCTCGTCTACGCCAACCCTCCGCCCCACATGGCTGGTACATCTTTGGTCCTTTATGCCCTTCTCTTGGCTTGGATACTCCGATACCTACGTCATGCCTCCACACCACACCCCTACGGGCCCTCGCCTGGGTCCAGACCATAGCGAGCATCTCTCCCCGACACCCCTGCAGGGCTTCCTGTTCCTGAACAGCTCACAGGAGCCACAAAGTCCCCTTTGCCCCTGCAGCTGTGACCCCAGCATCTAGTGACGAGAGCCCTTTCGGGACAGGGTCCTTGCTCTGCACCTGCTGTGGGTCAGCGTGCCCAGCAGGACACAGGGCAGCTACAGAAGTGCTCACAGAAGGGGGCGCTCACATTTTAGTAAAATAACTCGGGAAAGAGTGGTTCTTTGCGCAGTGTTAGGAGCAAGTTAGAGCCCTGGGAAGACCTCTGGAAGCTCCTGTGGCCCCTCTGAGAGGGAGTGAACAAAGGGCCACTGTCACCATTTCCCCACCACACCGTGTCCTACAGATGCCGAGTTGCCTGCGTTCACAGGCTGCCTCATCTGGGGGAGTCTGAGTGATCTGTTACGGACCTGGGAGGCTTGCCTGGGGATATGAGGGTCCCTCGGGGTAAACAGCATCACCCCAGGCTCTATGAACTGCTCTCAAGGATGGCTCCCTCCAGGGAAGCAGTGACCGGCAGACCTCCCTGGATTTTGCAGGGCTCCTGCTCTTCTCATAGGACTGTGCCAGCTGGGGACATGCAGGTGCTGAGTCTGCAGTGTGCTGTGGCCCCTGCACCCAAAAGTGAACTGCACTCTCCGTCCATGGGAGCAGCCAGGTGAAAGGACTGGCCCAAGATCCCACTGTGACCTGGGGGCAGAGAGGAAACCAGGGCCAGAAGTCCAAAGCCTGGCTCCGGAGGCTTCTGTGGGGGGTGGCTGCCCTCACGGTACCTGGTGGCGAGTCAGCAGCTCTTGGCTCCCTGTTTCCCTGCAGAGGACTGGATTATTTAATAGGGGAAAATAAACAGGTTAATTTTGAGTAAATAAGAGATGAGAGCTGAGCAAACAGAGAGACTCACCATCTCCTGCTAGTCACTCTCTCTTGCTGGAAAGCTAGGCCCCAGCTCAGCCCTCACCAGGTCCTCTCTCTGCACTACCCGCTCTCAAGAGGTTTCAGTTGGATCCCACATGGCTTACCAGCCTTTTATCCTCATTAGAGGTGTTTGAGACTTTGGACTTCAATAAAACCGGGTTACCGGGGGCTTCAGAACAGCCAGCACATTGTTGCTTTCCTCTTCACCTGCTGTCAGGAGAGCCTGCCTTAGGGCCCCCGACTGGTAATGAGCTCTCTGGTGCAGGAGAGGTCACTGCTGTCCAGAAGGCAGCAGCAGCCAGCGTCAGCCTCTAGACTCCTAACCTAGGAGCTGAGAGGGTAGGTCTGGGCTCAACAGCAGCTGGCTGAAGGTCTTGGCTAGTGCTTGCAGGAGGTGGACCTGCTGCCAGGGGAGGGGAAACCAGGATGATGGCTTCTGGAGAAATCTGTCCTTTAGTGCAACTTGAAGTCGCTGCCCGTAATAGTAGCATTCTCCTTGGTTGCACTGCCCAGGGTGTGGGTGTCTGGACAGTAAGATTCTAAAGGGCCCACCTGTCCATTGCACAACACTGCACTCCCTGCCTCCCCAGTGGCCCATCTGCAACAACTGATTAAAGCACTTCTCTCTCCTTGATACAGTCACATAGTCCTGGGCATAGGAAAAGAAATCCTATTCGTGGGCTGCCCACGAAAGAGCAGTGAACCATGAATCAGGAGACCTGGACTTGAGATCCTCTGCCCCCAGTTAGCTGTGAGACCTTGAGCAAGTCATTTCCCATCTCTGGTTCTTGGGCTATAAAATGAAGGGGTTGTTCTAGATGAGAGGATGTATCCTCAAGGTCCCTCCAGCCATAAGAACCCAAGATTCCAACTGGAAAAATCTACCAGCCATCGCCAACGGAGATGACCCAGGGATGCTTAAGTGGTCTCTATTGCTCACCTCAAGGAATCTAGCAGTTTCATTTTGAAATCCAAATGCTCCATTTCTTTAGTCACCATTGCCCCTCAAATGTTTTGTTCTTCTCCAAGGCCAGCCGTGCTTCCTCCTAAATAAGCAGTGAGTGGTGTTGGTGCCTCTGAGTCCGTCTTGGGAATGCAGGCAAAGCAAAGTGAGAACAATGCTTCCCTGTTTCTTACAGAACACTTTCAGTCTCTTAGTCATTAAATGGCTTGTCTGAATCTCTCATCATCAGCAGAGAAGCATCCGCTCCACTTTCAGGAAAGCCATAGGAGAACTAACAAGATCTCAGAAGCACTGGGCAGGAAGTGCTGCTAAGTTCCCTAGGGGTTGTGGGAGGGTCGGGGCACTGGAAGAGAGACGGGGTGGAAGCCAGTTGGACTCCAGTGGATAGAGAAACATTCACTGAGCAACCCCGCATTGCAGACCTGGGGCTCAGTATTAGGGGTATAGAGATGAGTCAGATGTGGAAGCCAGATACTTGGAGCTGAGCCATTCCCCATGATATCTTCCCCCATAGCAACACAGGCCTCCTCTTCATAGCACACACTACAACCATAACTTTTATGTTGATTTGGGGATTACATAATGAATGTCTGTGTTTCTCACCAGATTGTGTGTTCTTTGAAGGCACGAATGGGGTCTGGTTTTATTCATCCTTATACTTTTCATGTGTAGCCCACTGCCTGATGTATCACAAGTGCTCAGCAAATACTGCCTAATGAACAAATGGTTGAGAACGTGGATTTGGGGCTGGGCATATCCAACTTCCAGCTCTCAAGACTATGAAAGGTTAAATAAGCCATACTACTCTTTTAGGAGACATACTACTCTCTTAGGAGAAAGTAGGCTTAGGAGAGTAGTAGGGCTTGCTTAACCTTTCACAGTCTTGGCTTCCTAACTTGTACAGTGGGATGAATATAGGACCCATCTCTTAGAGATTGAAGGAGGTAATTTGTGCAAACTGCTTAGCACAGTGGCTGGCACAGAGTAGGTGCTTAGTAAGTATTGGCTGCTATTATAATTATTGCTACTATTATAAAGAGCTCACGGTCTTGGAACGGGGCAGGGAAGAGAAAGGCATATCAGTAAGTAGTACTATTTGTTTGGATGGGTGCAGTAATACAGGTGTGGACAAGGTATGGGCGAGCAGAGCAAGGAACAAGGAGCTCAGCCCCGGATTGCAAGGTAGGCTTCCAATAGAGGGTGATATTTGATAGGATCTAGAAAGGTGAGTAAAAGTAGATTTCTGGCAGAAAAAAGCAAGCAAGGGCTTTTGCTTTTTTTCTATGGAGAGGGATCAACAGTGCCTACAGACACGGAAGTGTCAGGGCATGTCTAGGGGGCATGAGAGGTTCCCTGTGGCTAGAGAGCATGGTGATGACAGGGTGGAGAGCTCCCAGATGAGGCTGGAAACAGGGCCCCAGGCCAGCACCAGCCTTGCCTGCCTAGAAGCCCATACTTGAGAGTTTGTGCTTGATTCTGCAGATGATGGGAAACTGACTGTACCCCAGCCCTTACTTCTCTACTTCCTACTCAGTCCACCGTGGCACCTTCAACCCAGACACCTACACCGGAGACCATTTTCACATGTGTCATTCATTTGTCACACACCCACTAAATGTTGGAGAGTCCAGAGAGATATTCTAGGGGAGGAAGATAAAAGTACACTCAGCAAGATGGTACCCAAGGGCAGCGAGGGAGCCAGGGACCTGACCAAGGGTAGTGAGTGGGGCGTGGGGCCGCTTTACCCCAAGTGGCCCTGAAAGATGGGGAGGAGCAGCGAAGAGTGGAGGGAGAGCTCTCTACAGAGTGGCTAGCAAGGAGTGCTGGGGGTCTGGCTTGAGGAGGGAGATGGTGGCTGTGGTACCGAGGTGCGCAGAGCGTTCCAGGGGGGCGAAGGGAGGACTTGGAAGTGTTGGGGGTTTTGCTTCCTATGAAAAGCAGAGCCCTTGGCGGGCTCGCAGCAGTTTGAGCCTTCAGCAGCTTGTAAAGAGTGGGTGTCAGGGCACGGTGAAAGTGAGTGTGAGCTCAGATGCCCCGCCCTCCACTGCTACTCAGTTCCCGAGCTGGGGGGCTTCTCTCCGATTGTCCCCAAACCGTGAGGCCCTCTCTTCCCATCCTCCTGCACGACCTCAGCTCTGGCCTGCACCATCTCTGCCAGATCCTTGCCCACCTCGTCCAATCCATCCTCCTTGCTGTAACCAGGAGGTCGCTCTCTTGCTTGGAATTCTTCAGTGGCTTCCCATTTCACACTTGTTTTGTAGTTGGAAAGCCTCTTCTTCAGATAAGGTATCATCCAGGAGTCCAATCATCCACAGCAGCTGAAAAGTGGCTCAGAAACAGGGCACCCAGCGCACCTTCGACCCCTCTCTCCTTGGAACTTTTAGGAGCCAGCATGAAAGTCACTAATCCAGACTCATATGGCATTCAAGCTTCTTCACGGAGTGGCCCTCCCCTTTCTAGCCAGCCTCACCTCTCACAGTTCTGCCCCAGGTGCCCTATCTCCAGCCATAGTCACTGTGACATTGAGTGTTTGCTGAATGCCTCCTGCCCTGAGTGCTTACATGTATGATGCTACCAAATCTTAATAAAAGCCTTAAGAGATGGCTCCTATTATTATCCTCACCTTTTACCTGGGGACACTGAAGTATGGAGACGTTATGCCGCTGGCCCAAGGGCACACAGCTACTAAGTGGCACAGCCGGGATGTGGACAGAAGCTCTTTCAGCCACTACACCATCCTGCCTCTCGATGACTCGGCCCCCCGAAACGCTCCAAGGTCTTCCCCACCTTCATGCCTTCGTCTTGCTCTTTCTGCCACCTGAACTAACCTCTCCGTCCCTCCGACTATCCTGGACAACTCTTATCTTTCCAGGCCAGCCATCCTGTCACCTCCTCTTGGGTCACCTCCTCTGACCCCCTTGGTCTGGCCTAGGGTTGTGCTCTCATTGGCCATGAGTGGGTGGTAAAGGCCAAGGGAGAAACCTTACAAATGCCCCAAGGCAAAGGCAGGACTTCCAAGAGGAACCCGGCAGGATGTGAGGGGCTGCAGGAGAAGGGTGGAGATTGACACTCTGCCCGCCCCGCGTCCACATGGCTGGCTCAGTGCTTGCCTGGGAGAGAGGGGCTGTGGGAGTGGGCGCTCCTTCCTGGGGTGCTGAGAGGGGACCCCTGCTGTGAACACCGGCCTGGGTGACGTGAGTTGGTTCCCTGCTCCGCCTCAGGCCCGGGCTCTGAGGGTTCAGCAAGAATGCTGGGGGTGGAAGGGTGGCATGTGTCTGTTGTGACGCTCGGGGCTTCCTGCTGGGTGCTGGGGCAGGTTGTTTGTTCTGAGCTCCATGCCTGCTTTTACTCTCAAGTGCTTCTCTGCCCCACGGGCCTTTCAGCGTTATGAATAAATGATCAACCAGAATCGAGGCTCCTTAAATGAATTCAGTCTACTCCTGCTTCACCCTGCCGTGTGGACAGAGAGCTAAGGACTGCACCGACACCCCCAAGCCGGTGTGGAGCAGTGGTACAGGGACGACGCGGGTGAGATCCTTGAGGCTAGGCTCGTCCTAGGGACCCATTGAGACTAGAGCACATCAGTGGGAAGCAAATGTTTCTGCATCTGAGCATCTTCAGGGAAACAGATGGTCTTATTTAGGAAACTTTTTCTCAGCCTCTCCTTCATGAACCTGCCCTTGAAAAGAGGCTTAGTATTTCACATGCACCATTACTTTTGGGCAAATATCCATGAGTCAGAATCACACTGGGAGGTGCGGATCTCTTCCTAAGGACTTTTTAAAAGGTGGGTGGAGAAGAAGAGGGGCTATGAGAGGGTGGAAAGGAGCTTGAGGGGAGTGGAGTTTGGATTTTCGAGGTGACACAGCAGTGCCTGGTCAAGCAGGAAGTCCGTGCACAGGATGCTTGTGCACGAGAGGCCAGAGCCGAGGACCTCACTTCAGAGCTGGTCTTTCCACCGTCATCTTCATTAACCACAGGGGCGGCGTGGGGAGAAAACGGCACATCAATGAAGTTAATGATGAGAATCCATCTGCGTTTCTTGCCACAAGTTGTCCTGCCGCCTGGCTGTCAAACAGCTGTGTTTCCCTGGGAAGAGGGCAGTCATCTCCGTGGTGAGGGATCTGCTCTCTGCCCCTCACAGGGCTGTGGGGGCTGGGGCTCTCAGCAGAAGGGAAGACACCTTGGTCCCCAGGAGTCTCTTGGGGCAGTTGAGAAATGTTTCTTGCAAGCAAGTGCCCTGAGAGGGGGTGCCAAATAGGCAGGGCTTTGGTCCCAGCCAAAGGCACATGCTGGCACTGCGTGACAGTGGCTTTAGCTTCAACATCTCATTGGGGACAGTTACCCTGAAGAGAGAGATCTTTCCCCACTTCCTGCTCCCCACATTCCAGAATCTCTGGGTCTTGCCATGGCACGGTGCTCCATGGAGAGGCTCTTTCCAGCCTTTCACCGAGTTGACCGCCCTGCGCTTGAAAATGCCACTTCCTCTGGGTTCTCCTGCCACGTCTCTGGCTGCTTCTCTCAGGTCTCCTGTGCCAGCCTCTTCTCCCATCCCTGCCTCTAAACAGTAGAGGTCGTCAAGCCTCTCCTCTCCTCACTTCGCCACAATAGCCTCTCCACAGACATCTCTTCTAGACTCCAGACTCATCTATCTGATATGATATGGCCATGTGGCTGGAAATCTAAAACTTCAGAGGCTCAAAGTTGCCCTTTCAACTTCCGTTTACATTCTCCTCTAATCTTCCCCAACGTGTAAGTGGCCCTTCCATCCACCCAGTTGCGCAAGCCGGAAATGAGACAACTTTGTGGGCATCTGCTGTCCTCTTTTGCATTTAGATCATCGTCAAGCCCTGAGAATTCTAAGTCCACATTCCATCTCAAGTCACCCACCTCTCCCCGTCTCCAGTGCCACCCAGAGGCCGAAGCCTCTCCCGCTGCCCCCACAGCTGCCTCCTCTCTGCCCTCCCTGATTCCCTTGGTCTCCCGCCCCATTCTCCACGCAGCAGCCAGAGTGCTGGTCCCCAGATGGAAAGCGGACTGCACCACTCCTTATTTAAAATCTCCAATGCCATCCCCTTGCACTAGAAATAAAAGCAAAAGCACTTACCAAGATCTACAGGGCCCTCCACGAACGGGCTGATTCTCCAGCCTCGGGCTCTCCTCACCGGCTTCCTGAAATGCCCCAGCCTCTTCCTGCCTCTTGACTTTGCACTTTCTCTTCCCCTGAGTGACCGTTCTCTCCCCGGCCCTTCACAGGGCAGACACCCACTCATCTCAGGCCACTTCCTCCAGCGCCTCCCTCTGCCGCCAACTGTGTTCCCAAGGGACAGAGTCTGGGTCTGTTTTGCCAGGGCCAGGACGAGGGTGAGGCGAAGCAGGTGCCCAGGTACAAAAGAGAAGGAGGTGCTCACTGTCAGGTTCATGCTTGTATCCAAGAGTGAGTGCCCCCTTCCATTCTGCCCCCTGGGTACTTCGCTTGCCTCACCCTAATCTCAACCCCCTATTTTACTCACCACTGTATTCTCAGTACTGAGCACAGTGCCTGGTGTATAGCAGATGCTGACAAATATTTGTTGAATTAACGAGCAACTCAGCTTTGTGGGGGCTCACCTGGTGAAGGTGGCAAAATGGATTGGTGACAAGAGGAGGCCCTTGCTGAACCTCAGCCTCTGGTCTCCCCAGGAGGGTTGCTGTGGTCACTGAGATGGTTTCAGGGTGGAGCCTCATAGGTGTTCCTCAGTGGGTGGTCTGAATATTCCCTGCATTTGAAGGTTGGGAGGTGGGGACTTGATTCCTGAGCTGCACCCAAGATCTACTGAGTCATAGTCTCTGGAGATGGGTCCTGGATGTTTGCATTATTGACAGGCTTCTCAGGTGGGTCTTACATATCCTCAATTTGTGACATAAGGCAAGAGATTCTGAGGGTGACCCAGGTCAGACCCTATTAGAATCTCTGTGGCATGGAACATGTCCTAATGCAACTGAAGTCATTAACTCTCAGGGCTACCAAGCAAAAGTGAAGACAGAAAAGGGCCTCTTCCCCCGTATTGGGCACAAACGAGGGTTCCGAAGGATTGAAGCCATGTGGGCTCCTGGACTGGTCCTGGTCCTCACTATTTCCCTTTGCCCTTTTCCTTTGCACCAAAAGGTACAAGGGGTGGCTATATTTTAGGAAGAAGCTGCCTCATCCAAATTTACGGGGTTTAAGAAAATTAGGTATTAAGCAACGACAGTGTTTCAAAGATATCTGACACCATTGTGTAAATGTTCCTTATTGCAACAGGTCTCCAAGGATGGGTTTCTGACCAATACATTCGGCATTACTTGGAACTCACCAGGAAGCAGGGCCCAATCACCTGCGTTTAACCAGCCCAGGGACGTCTCAGGGACTGACAACCATTGCTTTTATCTAGTTGGAAGAACAATTGAACACACGTTATCTGGCCAGGATTTTGAAGTTTCTTCCACTTCTTTGAACCTACTTATTTTGGTGTCCAAAGCCAAAATCAAGAGAGGAGGAGACTAACAATTATGGAGCATCTACTAGTTTGTAGGGACTATGCTGAGTACTTAACACTTTTTTTTTTTTTGAAACAGAGTCTCGCTCTGTTGCCCAGGCTGGAGTGCAGTGGTGCAATCTCGGCTCACTGCAACCTTGATCTCCCGGGTTCAAGCAATTCTCCTGCCTCAGCCTCCCGAGTAGCTGGGATTACAGGTATGCGCCACCACGCCCAGTTAATTTGTGTATTTTTAGTAGAGACAGGGTTTCACCGTGTTGGCCAGGCTGGTCTCAAATTCCTGACCTCGTGATCTGCCCACCTCCGCCTCCCAAAGTGCTGGGATTGCAGGTGTGAGCCACCGTACCCAGCCCTTAACACATATTAAATTCATTTTACTCATACTCTATGCCTAGGAGGAACTCATAATTATCTCCACATTGTATGGAAACTCATAGAGATTAAGGAACTTGCCTATTTCCTTTATCTAGGGTCTCATGTGCTAAGCTTGGCTTTGGACTCAGGTGCGTTGACCCTGAAGGCGTTGTTCTTCTCCTCCATCCCACCCAGCCTCCTCTGGGACTGTCTATGCTCCACTCCACTCCACCCTACCGTCTGTCCCTGGTTATTGAGGGTTAGGGGTGCCGAGGACTGTGTAGGTTTTGACGGTGAAATTTCTTGATGTTCTGGAAGCAAGAAGCACGAGAAAGGAAGCTCCAAGACAGAATATTTACCTCCTTCTGCCTGCCCCCGCCTCCCACTCTTGAAAGAAGACAAATGGATGGTGTGGCCCTGCATTGCAGACCACGAGAGATCCATCCTGCTCACTTAAACCTACTAGTGCAGCACCCAGGCCTCAGCCTGCCATGTCTCATGAAAGGCACCTGTTACGTCATTGTCTCACTAAGTGCCAAACTGTTGCAGCAGACACTGCCTCAGGAGAAGGAGGGTGGGGGAGAAGCTAGGCCAGCAGGGGTAGAACCCCTGGGCCAAAGCTCTTGCCCCCAACGCAGCAGCTCAGGTAGAAGAACTCTGGGCCCTCTCTGCACAGATCTTTGTACCTGAGGTCTCTGGGGAGCAGCAGCCCAGAGGACTGGGAGGAGGAAACCCACATACGAAGAAGTTTTGAGCTAGTGAAGTGTTTCCCCTGTCTCCTGTAAAGTTGTAGATAATATTCCACACTTTTATTTCCTTGCTTCCCCAGGTCTTAAGGATGGGTGAGGAGATGGTCTGTTGTCCCTACAGGCTTCTTAGGAGAGTTGAAGGTGTCAGATCTCAAAATTCATTGCCTTGGTGAGGGATATTCAAGGATCAGAGCAAAGCGACTCCAACCACATGTCACTAGGAAGCAAGAGGTCCCAAGTGATCTGCCAGCTTATCCAGTCCCAGCTTCCCAGCAAGACCACATTAAACTTAACAATCAGTGCCTCTTTTCCAGTGTTCCACCCCCGCTGGAACTCAGGAAGCCCTCCCAGATGGCCGTCCCAGTGCCTAGGCGTCTATGCCTTCCCTCCTAGTTCCTGCCTACTATTGCATCATCATTTAGAGGTTATGCCTTTTCAGACTGTATCAGTTTTGACTCCACCTTCTTTTCACCAAAACCAAGAACTTTCCTTGGCCTCATAAATGTTTATGGGCATTTTGGTGGCCTTCATCTAGACCCACAACTAATCACCAGCGAAGAACTTCTGACTCATGATTCTAGAAGGGAAGAACCATGAGTCTGCTACAGGAGTTTTGGTACTAACAGCTCCACTCCAAGGGGCAATGAATGGAGTTGCGCACAGAACCTGGGGTTCAAATCCCCGCCCTGCTGCTTTCCAGTGGTGTGACTGTAAAACTCCCTGAAGGCCTCTGATCCTCTCTAATGACGGGCAGCATTGTCATGCTTGGTGGCTACCTGTGGGGCAGGTGCCTTCTGTCCCTGATTTAGAGGCGTATGAGGAAACCAAGGGTAGGGCGTGGCCAGCTGCTAGTAGGAAAACCAGGATGTGCACGTAGCAAGCATGTGACCTGTCTGTAAGCCTCTCATTCTCCTGCCACATGGGGCAGGTGGTGGCACTGAGCCCACTGGGTGTGCTGTTCCATCTGCCTGCCTGGTGGGCTGAGGGGCCAGGGGTGCCCCAGGGACGTCCAGGTTAGCAAGAGTTGGAGGAAGAGGCAGCTGCCTGGAGTTTTTTTGGATAGAGGGTGGGAATGAGGCATCTTCTAGCCTGGATTTCAGAGGCCCCAGCTCCTGCCTGCAGGGCCCCAGAGAAGCTGAGCTGATTTGGCAGCTAACTCTTTCTTCCCTCCCAGCCCTGGGCTTCCCTACTCAGCAGCATCTTCAATCAGTAGGTTTGGGGAGGGCATCCTGTGTCTTCTCAGCCTCCAGGCTTCAGTTCAGATGTTCCTAGTAAGAGAACTTAAGGGAAAAATTAAGCTGGCTCCCAGAGGCCTGGGTTCAAATCCTGGTTCTGCCACGAATCAGTAGAATGATATGGGGCAGGTCGCTGTGCCTCCCTGAGCTGCGTATCCTCAGCTGTAAAATGAGAGCATGGTACCAGATGACCTCGCCTCCTCATGAGTAAAATAGGGTGAACCATGAAGCCAAATGAGTGTGTGCACTGAAGACACCTCGCATGGATCTAGTGCAGAGCAAACTCCAGATATTTTCAGGCCCCTTCCTGCTCCATCCCGCTGCGGAGGGGTCTCTGGCCACAGGTGGGTTGGCTTCAGCCGCCTCCAAACTGCATCCTGACGATGGCTCACCGGCCAGGGAGGAGACAGCATGGGGCCAGGATCTCAGAGGTTCCCCAGGAGGGACCCAGCCCTTTGCTGGGAAGTTGCTCTAAACCAGGCCCCGGGCCTCCCTTCCCCCTGCTCGCCCAGGAGCACGATGATGAAGCGCCAAATTAGCTCCATTATTGTAACTCCTCCAAAAATTACAGGCCGCATGTTCTGCCAGAGCCGGCTAATGTCTCCCACTGGTGAGCAGGTGACACTAATAGTTATTTTCTCTCTTCCAGGCACCAAGTACAGAGGCGCAGGCTGGGAGGAGGGCAGCCCAGGGAGAAGCCGAGGCCCCTCTCCTCTAGGGGGGCATCTGAGCGCCGCAGCAGAAGTTTGCAGATCTCCCTTTCCCCACCTAGAGAAACTGTCTGTTCACACTGTATGAACCTGGAGACGTCCCTGCTCAGGAATGGTGCTGCCTGCCATCCAGGGGAGGCCCCGGTCCGCAGGCCATGCCGGGCCCACCGGCGGGGTGCCCCTGGAGCTCCTGCTGCTGCTGCAGAGCGGCCTGCTGCTCCCCGACTGTCCCCGTGGCTCAGGTTCCTTCTCTAAGTCCATGCGCAGCTTTCTCTGGCTTCCCACACAGCAGCCAGCATTTCCTCTCTCACCTCTTCCGTCTTCTCCCACCCCCATCTGCCTCTCCTCTTACACCAGACAGAGCCGTCTCCTGGTGGTGTCAGCTGAGGCAACTCTTCCTGAAGGGGGCAGGGAGGGTCCCAAGCGGGAGTGAAATAGCCCATTCCCAGGCATACCCCGGCCCCTTCCTGCCAGGCCCAGCAGCGGGAAAACACAGATTCCTGGATCTGGGGTGGCTCCTGCGTCTCTGTGATCACTGCCTCCGGCATGCACCGTAGTTCTGCAGAGCATCCAGCAACTCCGTCCCAGCCCAGTCCTTCCTAGAGACAAAGGCGTGAACGAGGTCGGCCTGACAGCTTTCTTTAAAGAACTCCCAACCAAGGCCCTCCTGCAGTTAGTAGTTGAAGCATAAAGACCTCTCTGGTGATCAGTGTGAGAGCTCCAGGGTCCCCAGACATTACAAAGGCCCCTTCTCATTTCACAGATCAGAAAACAGAGGCTTGGAGGGGCTGTGTGTCCCTGATGATTCTACATGGAGGTTTCCGGCTCCTAGACTAAGCGGGAATCCCTTTCTTACCTTACTTTCCAATTCCAGCCCACAAGTATCAATCGAGTACCTACTGGATGCAAGGCCAGGGTTCAGGGCTCCAGGGGACACGGAAATTTCCGAATTCCAGGAGCTGCCTACCTGTAGCACTGGATGACCACGAGGAAGAACCTTAAGGATTCTACAATAGCTGGAATTCAGTGAGCACTTGCTGTGTGCCGACGGGCACTTGGCTGAGACTGGTGTGGATTCTCTTCTTTAATCCTCACAACAACCTTATGGAATAGGGATTATTTTTACCCACATTTTACAGATAAGAAAACAAGCATGGGGCTGTTACACTAAAGAGTGGGGAGGTACGGCTTGAACTTAGGCAGCCAGACCCCAGGGCCTACCTGGACCACCATGCCAAGCCAGCTCGGTTTTCGGAAAGGCTGAGAATCATTCGCTCGTTGCTTCTGGAGCTCCGACTGAGTAGGATGTGACGGGGCTTTACACATTCTCTCAGTAACTTGTTTTTCAAAGTCTCTTTTAAAGATTCTCACGTATTTGTTACGACAAAGTTATGAGCGAGGTTTTATAACTACTCGCACTTTGCAGTTGCAGAAATGGAGGCATAGAGTGTTCAGGTCTCAGAATCCAGAGACCCCGCTCTGAACTGCTCCCGTGATGGTGTTCCCCACGTGATGCCCTCGGTAGAAAATTCCCTCCTGTCCTAGAACCAGGAATAGCTTTGTGTTTCCTAAGCCTCTGGTTCGTCTTTACTTAACGGACCCTGGATTCTGTGACTACTTTCCCTTTCGGTGTCATTTGCCAGAAGGCTTCAAGTCAATCACGTGGCCCGCCTCGGGAGGTTTGGACAGCAGGGCGTACACATTGTGTAGGAAACTCTCCGGACTCCAGAATTTTACATTCTTTCACTTACTCTTTTGCTACTCTTTAATGATGTTTTAAACTTATTTTTAATCTTGTCGTGTCTTATGAGCTAGCTAAATCTTTTCTGGAGCAACACAAAATGACAAGCAAAATAAATAAATGTTTTTATTACTTGCTGTGCAACCTCAGATAATTCAATTAGTCTCTCTTAATTTTCTCTATCTACAGAATTAGGATAATTCTTCCTACCTACTGAGGATTCAATGAGACAATGTGTGCAAAAAGCCTCTGTAAATTTCATAGTGCTATTTAAAGGCAAGATGGCTCGTTATTAATATCGTTGTTGTTAGTAACAAGATGGGGTCCCTGCCTCCGGGGCACCTGCATTCGGGGACTGGTAAGGAGGGCATGGCTGGCTAGGACCCACTCCTACGTCACTGGGAAGACATCCAGGGTTGTGTGGCCTGGAGGAGCTGCTGATGCTGGCTGGCTGGGGAGCAGAGCTGCGCCAGACCTCATGCTGTCCCTGCCGCGCTGCCCACTCGGCAGCTAACTGGCCATAGAGGGACAGGTGATGTCTCCATAGCCACCAAGCCCCCCAGGGGAAGGTGGGCAGTCTCTGTGAGGTTGTAGGACTCTCCAGAGAGTCTTCTAGGATGTCAACCTCATCATCGGAGACGCCCATGGCCCCTCCTATCCCTAACATCTCAGAGAGCTCAGGGACCTGCTGATACAAGATGGGCAGTGGCCTTGGTCTTTGGTGAGCAGGCTGGGCTGACCTGTCCTCACTGTCCCTCCTCGGAGCGTTGACCCTGCACACCTCACACTCTCCTCCCCCCAGTTCTCCACTCCACATCTTCCCTTCTTTCCAGCATTCCTCCAAAATCCCTTAATCCTGGACATTTCCAGGCCCAACCCAGTCAGTGCATCAACCCTCCCAGTCTCCAGTGCCGTCCTCGCCCTTCACTGCATTCACAGCATTTTCTAAGCAACAGGAAGACTCTGGCTCGTCGAAATGCGAGTTGCAGTATTCTCGGGAGAATGGGCTTACGGTGAAATGTATTTTTTGTGGCTTTCTGTATCTTCCAAAATATCTAAAACAAGAATGTAATACTTTGCCTTGAGGCAAAGAAGAGTAAAATATATTAGTTATATAGCATTTAAAGAAAATAATCTGAGTTTTGGTTCTCTGCTCTATCATTTTAAAACTGAGTGACTTCGGGGGATTTCCTCAGTTTTCCCCAACTGTAAAATGGAAATACTGATCTCTTCCTGTATTGAGGTTAAATGAGATCATGTCCTTGGAATTTATTTATAAACACATTAGTATTATTGTTGTTAGATTCAAGAGCAATAAACCACAGCAAGAACCTAGGAAGGTCTTTGCCTCATTGAAATTGTATTGCACCCTAGTCACAGCCCTGTGACAGAGATCATTGTCCACATTTGGCTAACGAGGAAAGAGAGGGGTGAAGAGATTCTATTGAGGCCACACAGCAGAGGCCAGCCTCAAGCCCCAGCCTCCTGACTCCAACTCTTGCTTACCTGCTGGCTCTCGGGGCCCCGCACCAAGTCAGCCCCTTGCAGAGTCTCACGGATCCTGACTGAGCGCCCAGAGCTGACTGCGGGACCCTGAAGGCACTACGCCTTCATCAGGGCCTCAGCTTGCCCGTGAGTGGAATGAAGAGAGAATCTTTATCCTCCTTTCTCAACACGTGAGAGACACAAGCTGACATGGAAGCAGTTTGGGTTTTATCATAATCACCCTTATGAGTATTCATAAGCCACATCATCTCCAGGCTGCGAGGTCTCCTAGAGATTCTTTTCCAGAATTTCTTAGGGGAACTGAAAAATGTCCCTCTCTTGGGGACTGGGGTCCTCTGGGGGGAGGAATGACAGCCCATCAAACAAGATGGAACAGGAATGAGCCCCCTGCTGCTTCCCTGGTGTAGGATGGACACAGCGTGTGTATTCGTGTGTGTGTGTGTGTACATGAACACATGCACACACGAACGGGGCTGCCAGACTCGGTGGGCGGTGGAGGGCTCTGCTGAGGTTCTCCTTCCCTATCTCTTGCAGGAGGCAGAGAGGAGCGCAGCCAGAGTTTCTCTGGTAAAAATTCTCCACCTAGGGTTGGGGGAATACTTTCCTCAGGTAACACCCACTCCCTAAAGAGCTGGGTGGCTGCCTGGACTTGGCTAGGATTCACCAAAAATGCCCTGCAGCAGGGGTTGGCATTACAAAGGCCTTCACTGCCAGCCTTTCCCCTGGCTCCTTTTTCTCCGCAAACCTCCCAAAAAGACCCAGCAGCACTAAGAAAGGTTGGTTCTCATATTTCCCCTTTCTCATAAAAGTCACCTTGACCCCTAATTCGCCACTTTCAAAATGCCTGTCAGGGCCCGCCCGCCCTGGATTCTTGCCAGCTTAGAACCCTGACTCACACCTCCCTTTCTCCAGGGCCCGTGAGGCACTCTGAGCCTGGCTGGTCCCGGTGGCCTCCTTCCTGCCTTTTCGCTTCCAGCTGACTTTCAGCTAGTTCCTCTGATGTACTGATCCCAGGAGGGGCTGGCCAGGGCTCCCGACAGTGTCGCTCTCCCAGGGCCCTGTGGGGGTGACTCAGCTGGAGATGGCTCTGACAGTGCGGGGGAGGCGTCTTCAAGCAGGTGCCTCAAGTCACAAAGCCAGCCCTGTCCCCAACTTCTCAAGAAGGGAAATGCTTATCGTGTTGTCATGACACACCACCAGAGCTGTTTTTCTCTCTCTGGAAGTTGGACTGTTCCTAGCACATGGTCCAATGTGTCACTAGAGATATGAGTCAACCAAGGGTTCAAGGAGGGACAGACTCACCCTGGGAAAGAGCCCCAGGCCAGCGGTGTTCCCATGCGTGCAGGGGTGGCATGAGAAGCTACCCTCTCCCCTCTCCTCCTACAGAGCTGTGACCGCTCTTATTTAAACAAGGTGCAAAGCCTTTGGGGCGGCAGAGAAGAGCCCTGGAGAAGGCTGACATGACAGCGTGGCTGAAGCAGCCCGTCTCTGTCTCCCCGGACACTCCCCTTCTTTCCTTTTGGGTTTTCTTACTGGTTCTAGGTGCTCTGTCATACTCTGTCCCTGCATTCTCTTTAAAGCTCCAACCCAAGTGTCGACCCAAACCCTGCTCCTGTTCCCATCCCATCCCTGAAAGAGCCTAGCAAGGTAAAAAACAACTTCTTCAAACACCAAGAGTGAACAAAAGGAAATAACCACAGACAAAGCAAACAACAAGGCCTCAGGCTCTCCAGCCCCAGATGGCCAGGACACTTGCGCAGGCCCCTCCCTGGGTTCTTCCCTGGCAGCTCCCTGCCTGTCCCTGTGAAGGGCCATCCTCTCTTTTATGGACATGTATCTCTAACACTCTCTCTTTTCTGGCTGAGACCCCATCCAATGCTTCCACTTGGCTGGGACCTCCTTCTCAGGCCCCATTTTGGACGGAAGGACAGGTTCATTCTCAGGAGACTTGCAGAACTGGGAGGCTGAGAGGAGAGGCTTCCCCCTTCCTATCTCGGGTGGCACCTCTACCCAAGCCCTAAGGAGGGGACGTCTCTGCATATACAGGAAAACGGCTCTACAAGCCCCGTGGAAATGCCCCGTGGAAATGCCGATGGTCGTAGCAATTCTTAGGAAACAGAGAAAGCAAATGCCATTTGAAACCATAAAAGCCTTCGATGGAGGGTGGAGCCTGGTCAAGGCAATAAAACAATCTTAGGGTTCCCACTGCTCCTGGAAATGATGGCCGGTTGTTCAATTAAAAACCTTTTTGGGTTTTAAATGTGGGAAGATGGGGCTGGAACTGAGCTGCAGCCGGAGCAGGGGCTGGAGAGAAGTCAGGCCATTTAAAGAGAGACGTGTGGTTGTTTGGATTTGAGGCCTTGAATTTGCAGAGAAGGAACTTGCAGAGAAGGAAAAGGGAAGACAATAGAATGATGGGGGTGGTGGGGAGCTGGGGGCAGGTGCCCACCAGCAGTCTGCTGTACCCCTGGGCGGTGAGGGGGTGAACACTCACACTCTATCACAGCTGACCTGCAGTTAAGTGCTGCTCTTCACTTGGTGTTGCTTGGGATGTGAAGCTGGGCCCTTGTTCTGTGTCTGGGTCAGAGGCCAAGAGGAGGATGACATTTCGGCAGAGGCAGAACATTGGTGTCAAAAGGGACTATGATCATATATGCTCTTCTCAGCCCAGGAAGAGGAAGGACGCATGGGGAGAGCCCTTGTGAGCCCGTTCCTGAGAGGCAGAAATGGGGGAGGGCTCAGAGCACATGTCTCAGGCTGGCGCAAGTGGACTCCTGCCGCTTCCCGGCCTGGTGACCTCAAGCAGGTTGTCTGAGCTGTTTCATCTGGAGACTGGGGATAGCACCAGTACCTACCCTGCAAGGCAGGGGTGAGGAGTGAATACGCTACGGTACCTACAGCCCGGCACACAGGAGGCTAAGCAGCTCGGCCGACACCCTGCTGAACCTGCAGCTGGAATTCTGCACATACATTGTCATCTGAGGCTTGTTTTCTCACCCCTTCCTGATCTCACCTCCATTCCCTCCCACCCCAAGCACATCAGACACAGGTTTTGTGAAGAAAGCATCAAATAGCTCCTAGGAAAACCCATCCCATAGTCAAGGATGTTGGTGAACTCCAAACTGTGTCACATCCAGACGGTCAGCAGGATGGGACTCTAAAATGACAGTCTTTTGAGGCAGTCGTTGGTGCTTCTCAGGCCATCAAGACGGCGGGCAATGGCCAGACACGGGTGAACGTCTTGCTGTGGCTCATCCTGTCCCAGGGGCTGTCTCTCTACTCTAATTCCTGCACCCCAAGGCCAAGCGGACTCCATGGAAAACTCTCTATCCAGATTTCAGTGCAGCCCTAGAGGGGCCCTCAAGGTCTCAGGGACTTTGCCCAGAAAGGAAGATATTAAATATTCATGGAGAATGAGTAGGTGTCAACTCAGACATGAGAGGCCAATGTGGCTACAGTGGATGGCTGATGAGGATGAATGAGGGCCAGATGGGCTCGGGGTTGTCAGGGGCGTCGGGGCTGGAGGGAGCGGGAGGATGGCTGCTGCGGAGACCACATTTCTCTGGATTGTTTCTGACACTAAAACACCATAAAAATATGCTAGCAACTGGACAAGGCTGACCTATACTCTACAGCTCACCTTGTCTCCTTCCTCCTCTGAGATGGAAATATTTATGCACCATGGGGAGATTCTGGGTCGGGGTTAACTGGCTCAGGGTCAGAACACTTTGATAAACGGCCTCTCTTTCTTCCTTGGTTTCCTGCTGATGTTGCTTGTGGGTCCACCTATTTCCTGTCTTAGATCCTCCTTGCATGGAAAAGACTAACTTTTGGGAGCGGGGAGGGGGTCTTTGCTTTGTGCCCTTTGACATTTCATGTCTTTAACTCCAAATCCTCTCTTTCATCTATAGGATAGAGAGGCTGATGCACAGGATGCAGCCAGTGAGTGGGCAGGGGCCTGGCAAGGAAAGGGTAAAAACAAGGCAAGAGAATTTCCCAGAAAAACCCAGAGACGAGGAAGGCGGTAGGAAGGGCATAGGCCGGGTCTCATGAGACCTGGTTTGGAGTCCAGATTTGCATTGACTCACAACCATCCCAAGCAAGGTGTGAGACTTCTCTGGTCTGAAATTGCTCATCTATGGCAGGAGGACGTTGGGCCAGGTCATCTCTGAGGCTCTTTCCAGCTCTGACCATCCCCAAATCCATGAAAATACGGAGTCATCACACTGTGGTCTGCAGGAAAATTCGAAGCCCCTCAGGGACTGCTCCATTTCTCCCGAGTCGGTTGCTATTCTGGTCACAGTTACACCCTATGGCCCTAGCCTCTCTGAATTCCTGCCGATCTAGGAAACTGCATTCCCTTCCTCCTGGATGAGTCCTGGAGTTCGAAAGTCTATGACAGTGCCCAGAGGGGGTGTTTGGCTGCTGCTTTCCTTGTGACCAAATAGTCTCTCTCCAGGAGAAAATGTCACCGTGTGTTATTGGGCGATGGAAGCACCAAGCAAGTGCATTTGCTGTGGGAGCAGCTGGGGGAAGACGGGGAGTGCATCTGTGCTGGAGAAATCGCGTCTTGTTGATGCATGAGCTCGCTGCCTAATGATTTCCCATTCATCCTCTCGTAAGGGAAAGATTAGATATTTATTCCGTCGGGAGGCACGGCATACTAATGAGGGGCACACTGGGCCGGGGGCAGGGTCTGCTTGCCCACCAGCTTTGTGCTGAAGCAGGCTGCGAACAGAGGGAGGGAAGACGGGGCTGCGGTCTGGTTGCCAGTGGGAGCCGAGCCCTGCAGGAAGCTGGCCTGAGTGGGCAGTGGGCCTGTCTGGAGATAGGGAACTCATCAAGAGTGAAAGGAGAACTGTCTCCACTGTCTGGGCCTCTGGCAGCTTTGTAAGGTCATTTCTTCTGAAGCAGCAGAGGTGGACCTATTGTGAAAGGCCAAGTTTAGAAACAACTTAAATAAGAATACCCAAGGCCGGCACAGCTGAGCAGCTCTGCTTACTGCAGGTCAGAGCCCTGTCTGGACCGATTAGCTTTGTTTTCCAGAATCACATGGGAAACATTTAGCCCCCTGGAGCCAAGAACAGCTACTGGTCCTAATTTTGGCTCAAGTGAGAGTGTGTGGAAGGGTGGGTGCACATCCATCGCCTCGGAAGCAGGAGCAGCCTGTGGACTTGGAGTCCTCCCCTGCGGTGGAGGGGTCTGCTGCTGCTCAGCTGTGGGAGTGTGTGGTCTGACTCCTGGATTGACCTCGGGGACCCTAGTGAAGGCTGCCCGTGGGATGGAGTGTGGAACCTACACGTCTCCTCTTTCCTTTCTGGTAGATTTTCAGCAATCTTTCTCTAGAGGAGCCTTGATCCCTTGGGCAGTCCCAGGAAAGTCAAGGTCCTGTTTGCTTTAGAACCTGGGGCTGGACACAGTGAGGCGCATCCTCAGGATCTGAGCTTTGAGCATGGAGGGACCCCTCCCTGCACCTTCCAATACCGTTTCCTCCTAGTCACTATGGGACACGAGGTCCGAGGTTAAGGCTGCTGTTACTGTTCTGGAGCAGAAAAAGCTGCTCCTGGCTTGATGTTCCCATTCGACCAAGAAATCCTTCCAGGGAGGCAACCAGGCTCTTCACTTCCTTCCCTCTTGGGTGAGAGGTACAAAGGAGAGGTCCCACCCATCTGTCCTCTGCATTGGCAGGGTTGGCAGGAATAAACTGTGGGGAGGAGGCACTGGACATTTCCAGCCATTGGCCCAAGGGAGGGGGTACCAGAGAATAACAAGGATGATTAGACCAGGCCCAAGGGAGGGCGAGGGCAAATGAACATCCAGCAAAGACAACCGAGGAGCCGCACAGCTCCTGCTGAGCAGCAGACACACAAGGGAGCCTTGGAGCCCTACCGGGGACCTGGTGCCTTCTGACTCAGGTGGGTGGGGGTCAGGCAGCTGGAAGGGCCACTGCTGGGCTCACTTGGATTGCTCAAAGAGGGGCGCAGGGCTGGCCATCTTCATGCATTGTTCAGAATGCTCCAGCCGCAGGGCTCAGCCTGGGGAGCAGTCTTCACGGGTTCGGGCAGGCCTCCCAGGACCCCAGGCTGAGGCACATCTTCACACCTACTGGGGCTTCCGTGTGACCCTGATTTGCCCTGCTGGCCTCTTTGAGAAAACTCTCCCTCTCTGCTTCCATCCTGGCTTGGACCTGCATGCAGGAGTTCAGACACTTGGGAACTTAAGGCAGAATTCTAGGGATACTGAGCCTTTCTGCAAATTTCTGATGGGAAGGGTGGTCTTGGCCTGAGTTGTTCTGTGTTGCTGTAAGCCAGGGTTGCTCACTCTACCACTCTGTCCCAGCCCCAGTTTTTCCCCAAGCTATGGCCCATATATGAAACTAGACTGTTGGCGCACTGCCAAACCAACCTTCCTAGACCTTTAAAGATCCGTTATAAGAGCTGCACCCTCCAGAAAATTTCCCTGTAATAACACGACCCGTGTCCCAGTTCCACAGTCGATCTTCCCCACTCGGGTTCTACCAAAGCGGCCTTTGTCAAGGCCAATGATAAGCTCCCTCATGCTGAATGAAATGGCCAGTTCTCAGTCCGCATCTGACTTGATTGGTCACAGCATCTAACACCGCTGAGCCTTCCCCTGTCCTTCCGGAAACACTCCCTCTGTTTCCTGAGACACCGTACCCTCCCGGCTTTCATTCTTTTCCCCTGATGCTAGTTTCCTTTGCTGATTTTTCTTCACAGCCCCACATAAATTGTTAGAGTACCTCATGGTAAGTCTTGCTCCTTTCCTCTTTTCTAGCTAAACTAATTCCACTGGAATCTCAATTCATCTATGGCTCTTGACACCATTTATAGGCTGACATCTCCTAAATCTGTTTCTTTAGCCAAGGCCTCACTCCTGGACTCTAGACTTTATATCCAGCTTCCTACGCAGCATCACCACTTGGATGCCCAAAAGACATCTCAAATATGACATGTCCAAATCTGAGCTCCCGATCTTTCTACTCGAATGGGTTCTTCCTCCAAGACTTCCCAAATCAACATCTGAGTTGCTCAGACTGAAAATCTTGATTATTCTCTTTTTCTACACCTTAGACCCTCCACCCAATCTGTCACAAATACCGCTGGCTGTACTTTCAAAATATATTCAGAGACTAGCCACGTCTTACATACCTACCACCATCCTTGTTCAAGCTACTGTCATCTCTTTTCTAGGACAATTGCCTCCCACTGATGTCCCTGCCTTTGCTCTGACTTACAGTCGTCTAGTCCCAGCCCTTCAGCTGCGGCGATCCTCCGAAACATCTGGCTGTGGAACCACGTTAACCTTTCCTGCCTCTTACCTCTCTCACTTCATCATTCACTCTTTCCCCTCCCCAGCCCCATTTCTGCTTCTGCCACATTGGTCCTCTTGCTGTTCTTTGTTTTTCTCTTTTTTCTTTTTTCCTCTTTCTCTCTTTCATTCTTTCTCTCTCTCTCTCTCTCTCTCTCTCTCTCTCTCTCTCTCTCTCTCTCTCTCTTTCTTTCCTTTCTTTCTCTCTTTCTTTCTTTCTTGATCGGGTCTTGCCCTGTTGCCCGGCCTGATGGCTCACAGTGCACTGGTGTGATCCTGGCTCACTGCAGCCTCAATGTCCCAGGCTCAAGCGATCGTCCCATGTCAGCCTCTGAGTTGCTGGGATTACAGCACGCACCACCACACCCGGCTTTATTTTAATTTTTATTTGTTATAGAGATGAAGTCTCCCTGTTTTGCCAGGGGCTGGTCTCAAACTCCTGGCCTCACATGATCCTCCTGCCTTGGCTTCCCAAAGTGCTAGGACTACAGGTGTGAGCCACTGTACCTGTCCTCTTTCCTGTTCTTTGATCATGCTGGATGCCACCCCACCTCGGGGTCTTTGCATTCACCTTTCTCTCTACCTGGACCTCTCTTCTTGCAAATATCTGCAGGATTCTCTCCCATCTTTCAGGTCTACTCAAAGGGCATCCTCTCAGGGGGGTCTCCCCTGCTTGCCCCTGTCATCCGCCCTTCAACCCAGCCTCCCCAACCCAACTCTCCCATCACATTTCCCTGCTTTGTTTTCTCCGTGCCATTTATGACTCTCAGACATACTATTTATCTTAGTCATTTGCCTTCCTCCACTAGAGCGCAAGCTCCATGAGAGCAGGGACCTTCTGTGCTGCATTCTCAGCATCCAGGACC